>LS058238.1:0-10205 GCA_900241095.1 Acartia tonsa
CTGCTGATCTTTGGGTGAACATTGAGGGTTCCGCTTGATCACTGACACTTGACAACTAGAGGGCTGACTTATATAGTAAGGACAATTTTGCATTTTAGTTTTAAAATTATTTTTTTGATTGAATCTGAAACATTTATTGAGTAATAGAAGATTTTATAATACTTAAATAAAATAGTCAACATGTCTGCCTGTCAGAGTGTTTGCACAGAAATATCTCGCTCACCGCTGTACCGGAGAGAAAATGAGAATTGTCCCCAGAAAAAAACCTAAATAATAAATTAGGCTGTTTTATTTACACAAGTCCCCAAATTTTTATTATAACGTTTTCTTTTTCTTTACCCTAACAACTTTGAGAACTTTTATTGAATTTAGATTAGTTGGTTCATCCCGTTGAGTGAGCACACGTTTCCACCACTAGTTATAATCTACAGAATGGGTAATTAATTTTCTATGTCAATATTGAGGATGTAAATCAATTCGTCGGCCACAAAAATATTATATAGTTTAAGAGGTTGGCCTAGCTTTAATTGTAAAATTTACCTTAACGATGTTTTTAAGGGCGTAGCCGCTAGTTAAATTAATATTATGAACAGCTAATAGAATCTAATGTAAATCAAATTGAATAAGAGTATATAATTTGCCAGCAGTTAGCGAGATTTTTTGGTACAACCAGTTCAGACAGACATCATTTTGTATGTTAAGATGTTATTACAAATTAAATTTTGTGACAAAAAAATGGATATAACAAACAATATAAAATAGTATTATTTTAAATCAACAAAACAAACTTTTTCTTCTTTTAATTTTGTAGATTTGTTACTTTGGAGAAAAACAGATTTCACAAAACCCTAGAAAATTTAATAAGGATAAGTAAAATCGATATATTATAACTTGGATGTTCAGATTTTTACGTATTCTGATAAAGTGATGCCTGCAACTGGCTAAAATATCGATAAACGCAACCCACCCCATTTACCCTATTCCTTATTTAATAAATGAGGACCATATTAGCACGCTAAATTGACGATAAATTTTCCCCTGTCAATATATCCACGTATATCCTATAACTATTATAAGTAGAAATATTTACCAAGGGCGATTATGTACAATAATAGCAAAGCTGAAATTATGTATAACGGAAAAAAATCTGAAAATGAAAGTTGAAAGTAAGGAAAAAGTAATAAGTAAATAAACATTTTTAATCAAAACTTTTGATCATATTTATACAAAAAAAAATTTGCTAGATGGGGGGTTTTCACCTTCTACAAATTTTTAAAAGGATGGGGTAAATAATCCACCTATGTAAAGTTTACTCCAGAGTAAAATTGTGAATTTTGACTAAATTTTTGCTTTCCCGTAGGATTTAAACCCCCCCCAAAAAAAAACAAGCTTGGATGTCCTTGCTCGCCATATACTGATTTATTATTTTACAATTTCTTACAAAAGTATAGACATAAAGCAATACGGCCAGCCACAGCCAATCATAGATTAGCTTTGCTACTAAAAGTATATAATAAAAAGCCAGCAAGCGTTTAAACCTACAAGTTTAGTAGATTTATCAAGCCTGAACATACCATAAATTATCCTAATAATTAGATTTTAAATTGGTGCTAACCAGGGGGGAAGGGTACATTGGCCTGTAAGTAGTATATAATTCGTTGGTTTTAAAACTTTGTGGACCTTTTCAAAACTTGTCACTTCTATCTTAAATCTACGTTGATTCTTTTGATCTCACTTTGGGAGTTTGCATTAATTTATCATCCAGTGTCTTATCCCTTTTGATCCCCTTTAAGTTAAAACCTAAAACCTTTGGCTGAGATTTCAAAACTTTATAAATATTTTTTTTTAAATTTTCTTTAGAAATACGAGATTTTCGCCATATTTTCATTTACTTATCCTTGTTATATCCTGCCTTCAATAATTTTCCGCGTATTCTAAGAAAAGCCATCTTGGAACATTGACACGTAGATTGGTGACAGTTGGATATGTATGTGTAGTTTTCCATTTTTGTTGATTCTGAAAAAAAAACCAGCTGCAAAATTGTTGTATGCGTGTGTGTATGTGGTTTTGAGCAGAGCTTAGCAGCCGTACGTCAGCCGCCTGTAAGACTCAAGGAAATTGACTTTGTACAATTTTAAAACTCATCTGGAAGTCTAAACCTGACACAAACATAACAATCCTTCTTTTTAAAAAAGTTAAGCATCCAAACGGTTTAAATGTCACGCTTATTCGTGGCTGCTAATCTCTAACTTTGAACATTTATTTAATAGCATATACTGTTTAACCCATGGCATACAATATGGTTTGCTTTTCAATTTAACAATAAACGATAAGGTGAGGGGTGGTGAAATCGCCCACCACACAGGTTTTTCTGTCTCATTTTTGTGTGTGTAAAAGATAGAACTAAAAAAATAGTTTTATAAAGAAAAAGGAAAAAACCTTTTTTCCCCAAGGGCAATTTCGCTTTAGAGTCTGGAGGAATGATACCCCATCCGCTAAAATAGTTTTACACTTGGACCTATAAAAAGCGTCTGTGTCAAGGATAACCATAATAAACAGTGCATCAATTTGCCAGTTCATGCAGTACCAACATACAAACATATACATCCTGTTACTTTTTAAAAAGAATCAAATGGTTCCTAAGGTTATTTATACATCATTTTAATAGACGAGTCAATAATACCACGAGACTTATTTTTAATCGTGATTTTATTCAGAAGAAATCGCTTCACCATAAAAAATGCTATTAAAATTTTAATTAAGATCAGTTAAACTTCAGAAGTGCACTATTACTACAAGAACGAAACCATTTTTTGGACAATTTTAATGAAATAATCTTAATTTTTTTCTCAATGAAACCTCTTTTTTCTCTTACAAACATGTGAATAAGTTAAAAAATAGAATAATACTGAGTGTCTTTACCCACAGAGAATCAAGAAGGAAAAAATATTGTACTGTAAAATTTACATGACAAAATAGAAGAAGAAAAAGGTATCGTACGTTTGTAAGAGTCGCGCAAATTAACAGATAACGCAGCTTCTCTTTAGCCCGTTGTATATTAATTTGTCAATTCGGCATCTTATGATTGTACTTTTTTTATATTCGTAGAAAACTGGATATAATACGATGCTAGACATATTTTTTTCGTAATGATGAGAACCGGTTCTAATCCAGTGGATATTAATCGGTTTCGAATGAATACGAGAAAATATATTCCGAAAAGATTGATAATCTGTTTAGAAAAAGATATAGCTATCCAACTGAATTTTAAAGTTATAATATGACGATTTAACTGAGGCCTTCACACGGCTAACGCGCGACTGCCGAGCTCTGGATTGTAGAAACGAGATTCTTAAAGTTTCTTCTAAGTCTAGTTCACAAAAGACAAAGGTCGACCTCTGGAAATTTTAGGTCGACCTAAAGAAGCTTTAGGTGAGAGATTTTATAAAGAAATGTGTTAGTTGTACTTGTTTAGGTTGACCTACAGAATATATCGGTCGACCTCTTCAAGTTGTTTATGAACTGGGCATTAGTCTAATTGGTCACATTCAAAAACCAAGTTACCCACTAAAAAGATTTTCTGTAATTTTAGATTTAATTAAATTTCTGAATCACGGCTCCTGAATTAATCCATCCATTATTCTTATATAAAAGTATAAATCTAAATTAAGGCTTTACAAATTTTTTAAAAATATTGTTTTCTTTTTTTTTAAATAGCTGAGCTAAATATAAATTTTTCATTCCTGTGAACCATCTCTCTAAACCGTATGATCACGATTTCAGAATTATTATACAGTACATTTGACAGAGTTTATATAGAGTAAACATTCACATAATAATTAGTTTATGTGTAACTAGCTGCTACGCCCGTAGAGGCCTCTAAGGACACTTGGGATAGGGGAGAGTCGAATTTGATGACCCAATTTATTATTTTACATTTTATAAGAAAAAGTACAAAAAAAATTATTTTGGAAAACAAAATTTTGGAGGGGGGAGGGGGGTTTTAAATTTAGTTTTAAAAAATTTTAAAAAAAAATTTATTTGGGGGTAACTTTTTTCTTGGGGCGATTTCTCTCGGGAGGGTGGTTGTACCCTCCCCCAAAATAGTTATAAACCTTTCCAGGACCTATGAGAAGCTACCCTGTTAAGGAGAACCAGATTGGTTCAGCGGTTAGCAAGATCCTTTGGTACTAACAAACAGACATACAAATACACATCCTTATACTTACTTTATTATAAGGAATAGTGGCTACGCCCCTAGAGGCCACTAGTGGAATTTTAAATGTTTTTTTTTATTTTTAAATATGTCTATGTTGCATTACGTTTATGTTTTGTTGAAATCTCTTTGTTAAATCGAGAAACATAATTTTTTTTTTTTTTTGATTTTTTGTAATTTCTCTTGGAAGGGTGGTGGTACCCTCCCCCAATATAGTTATAAACCTTCCCGGGACCCGATCGGTTCAGCAGTTAGCGAGATCCTTTGGTACAAACACACATACAAAAACAGACAAACAAATAGACATCCTGTTACTTTAGTATAAGGATTAAACGGATTGCTAGGGTTGGGCCAAACAATTTTTATCCGGATACCGGATATCCAGCTGATTTCTAATAAAGGATATCCAGTATCTGGCCGGATATCTGGATATTGAAGTAGCAGAAAAAAGTTTCTCCATAAAAATCTGCTGCTGTTAAGCCACCAGCATGCAGCTGCAAAATACAGCTGATGCCGCCAAAAATTATGTTTTGAGATTTTAGCTTCAAAAAAAAAAATTATAGCCATTAAAAATGTAAAAAGTAGGAACTTTTAAGTATAATATAAAAGTTTATATTGCCAGTTATCCGGCAGGATAGTTTCAATATCTTCTATCCAACTGGATATTGAAAATGACTGGATATCCGGCCCAACCCAAGTAAATACTTATATTGGTGCTTTCCCACAAATCTGTCTTCTTAATTTCTTTATCCATATTATACCTAATTATTACATGTATCATTCTGAAATCTATTTAAAGCTTTAACCCTTTAAAGTCAGGCTCCTTGCCGCACCAGTAGTAACTGATAACATTTTTACAATAAAAACATCAATTTTAAAATTTTTATAGTCAAAATCATTTTTAAAAATTCAGTTTAATTTACGTTGTATTGAGAGTACTGTATTGTAAGAATGCCATCCTTTAGGATTTCTAGCCAATCAGAAGGCTGAGTCCATGCTAAGTCCACTGAACAACCAATCACAGCTGAGCATCTGTATTACTTACATTAGTTTTATTTTTTCCCGCTATAATTTTACACTTACAAATGTAATTTAAAACAAATTTTTAAACAGATTTTGACTATGAAAAGGGATGTTTTTATTGTAAAAATGTTATCAGTTCCTGGCAGCCTAAATTTCTGACAAAAATAAGCTTTTAATTTTGCTTCTAGACAACATAATTTGATATTGAAATTTCTATCTTAGGTAATGGAAATACTTTAAAACTTTTATTGTATTTAAAAAAAACATTTTGAAATGTCTGTAACTTTTTTGTTATTGAAGCTGGAGGCTTCAAATTTTGGGTCTTTCAGCAGTTAAAGCGGTATTTTAATGGAATCTTCCCTATGGTCTCGGGATGGTTTGAGGCTAATTAATTATAAGCCTTGGACTGGTTTTGACCATTTTGAAGTCCCCTTATTACCCCTACAAAGCCCATAGATGCTAGGGGCACACCCGCTAGTACTTTGCAAAGGATATGAGCACTCTAACGCATACACTCTGTACGAAAATTGAATACATGAAATTTAGGGGGTAAAAAGTTCTTGTGTAAGAAATAAAAAGTACAAAATGGTGTAGATTACAAATAACCAGCGGACAGTAGAATTTGAATTGCCGAATGTGTACACAGTTTTCTCGGTGTTTCCTCATCCTATCTCAATATTCACTACTAGCTAAAAAAGCCTCAAACTTCCAAAAAAAATTAAAATTTTAAAAATTAGAATTTTGAATGTATAATGTATAAATCGTTATTACATTCAAATTTTGAGTTTTTTTTGGAAGTTTGAAGCTTTTTTTAGCTAGTAGTAAATATTAAGATAGGATGGATGAGGAAACACCAAGGAAACTGTGTACACATTCGGCAATTCAAATTCAACTGACTCAACCAGCGAGTTATTAGGTGTGTATACATCATTTTATACAGGAGAGTGTTTAAAACAACAAGGATGACAACATCCATAAGTAGCGAAGCACAAAAATTGTGGATGCGAATACGTACAAGTAGAAAGAAAGAGTATTCTTTAAAATCAAGAATAGATTTATTGGAGAAAATAAACACAAAACCTTATTTTATTTAGTATAATGACATACCAACGTTCAAAGTGAATTACATACTGGATGCTCAGAACAACAGTACAAAGGGGGGAGGCGGATGTGCTATTTTTTTAAACCAAAAGTAAAACGCGCATGACCTCAGCCCATTAAAGAGTTACAGCTCTAAAATACGGCACAGCAGTTGCTTTTGTGTAGAACAGTATGGAACTGTAAAGAAACGGCGGCGGAGCCGCCGCTCCTGCCAAAAACCGCCGTATTTTTTTTTCCTTTCGCCAAATTAGACAGTTGCTTTGCCGAATTTTATAGCTATAACTCTTTTATGGGCTGAGATCATGCGCGTTTTACTTTTGGTTTCAAATAGTCCTCCTCCCCCCTTTTTATGATACTGTCATCTCAAAAAAGTTTGCAAATCGGACCAAAAACACCAAAGATATTAGAAATTATGTAGACATATTAAAATAGCTAAAAACCTGCTAAAAGGCAGTCCGATCACCATGGATGTTTTTTTAAACATCAGGAAAATTAATTTTGATATTCTTAACTACAAAAATTTTAAAATTCGGACCATAAACACCAAAGATATGGAGAAATATGTAAAAATATAAAAATAGCCAAAAACCTGCCAAAAGACAGTTCAACCCTCATGGATGTTTCATAAAACAGCGGGAAATTTAATTTAGATATCCATAACTAAAAAAAAAAAAAAATAGGACCATAAATACCAAAGTTATGGTGAAAAATACAAAAATAGCCTAAAACCTGCTAAAAAGCAGTCCGCCCGCCATGGATGTGTTAACGTTAATTATGCTCCTTAGTAATGGGAATGTTGTCAAAAAGTTTCAGCCTTCTATCTGTCATAGGAGCCGAGAAAATAACGTTTCCCCCACTTTGTCTCAGACGGACGGACGGACATTTCGGATTATAGAGTAGCTTCGCTACTAAAAAGCTAGTGAGGGTTTATCGATCCGTTTATTTCATGATTTCATAACTACAAATGAGAACTATGAAAGTATTTGACCTTCCTGTATAAATATAATGTGAACTAATGTATAGTGTACTATATCGTACACTAGCGGCTACGCCCCTAGAGGCCTTTAGTTGCACTTTAAATGTTGTCTAATTTTCTAATAATTTCTATGTTGCGTTCAAGTCTCTACGTAAAAAAAAAATTCGATATTTTTGTGATTCCTCTTGGGAGGGTGGTGGTACCCTCCACCAAAATAGTTATAATCCTACCCGAGTTCTATGAGAAGCTACCCTGTTAAGGAGAACCCGATCGGTTCAGTGGTTAGCAAGATACTTCGGTACAAACAGACAGATAGACATCGTTCTACTTTGTATTATAGATAATTGAGATCAATAAATGCACGAAACAAGAATAAAAACATTCCTAAATGTGAATCTTAACAGACAAAGGGGGGGGGGTTTGTACATACTAACTTCCCCTCCCCCCCTTATTTAAACTGTTAAAAATGACGAAATTATTTGCCATGGAGGTGCTTTCAATGAAAGTTGCAGAATATAAACATTTGTTATTTTAGATGCCCTTTCATTATAATTAAGTTAGCTACAAATTAGGTTTAATAATGATATGATTGCTACGCTTTCAATGCTTGCAAGATTTGAAAAAAGGAAAAAAGTCACAAAAGTATTTTATATTTGCTTGATCGTTGATTTTATGGATGTTAACATCATTGTTTTGAAGTTAAAGTGAAATTAATGAGATCCTATAAATAACTTGCCCTATTTGTTTTTATGTCTCACAGAAATGGAACTATTTAAACCTTTAAGATAACGAGTAATCTTTATCTGTAGTGCTAAAACTTACTCGAATTACTTAAAGCTAAAGTTAAACATTGTAGTATTGAAAGTTAGAAAATATTTTGCATGTTATTTACCAATAAAGGCCTTCATGATTGCTTTAAATCCATCACAAAATATGGAAATGACATTTTAGTAAACAATCCATTTTTCCAATGTTTTTTTTTTTCATGCCTAAATCTATCATTTCTCTGGGCATGACTTTGTTAAAACCTTCTCGGAAACCTCTCTTCATTCCCCCCTTGAGCTGTTGGCTCTCAGAGGCGTGTTTTACAGTCAGTCTCTCGCACTCAGAGAAATATTGTTTCTCCCTCTATTTCTCTCTAGTATAGAGAGTATCAGTCAATGTTTATACTTGCTCTTAACTAAGTCAAGCTCTTGCTGAGTGGCGTGTATAAACACTTCATCGGGCAGTTGCAAATTATATGAACCAAAGCTCTAAGAAAACGGGGAATATACACAAGTATATCATCCTGTTTCTGCAAAGATATACAGATGTGATTTGTTTATCTAAAGCCAAATCTCACCTCTTTTTCTGGCCAGAGTGTGAAAGCAAACAATTTTCATTTCAGTCACTTTTTAAAGTGTGTTTGTTTGCATAAAAAGGCTAGAGTTGTAATTGCACACATATTCAAACATTTAACACACATACACCTGTGTTTATTTAGGGTTGTGTTGTCTGTGATTCTGATGGACTAGATTTATGACGTGGATAAATAGTTTGACACACTTTGTATATAAATAAAAAAAAGATGCCCTGATGCTGTAAAAATACACATTATGTGATACAACTTACAGTTAATTAAAAATAATCATACAGGCATTGTATAGAAAAGTGTAATTGTTCTACTTTTTTAAAGTACAGATGTATAAAGTGACGAAAAAAGTTGTGTTGAATTGATGCTTTAGCCAAAGGCTTAGGAATGTTCTGACCAAGATAAATAGATTGTCAACTCCTCAGGCTATCCTATATATTTCAAAAAATTGAAAAGTGATGTTGGTAGAATATTAAACATTATATAAACCATAATGGAAGCTTTTTCTTGAAAAAAATCTATATAAATAAGACAAAGAGAGGTGATTTTGTGCTGAGACAAAGATAATTTGTTGTCAAGAGATTTGTTATGTAATGAGAGAGATTGTATTCTTATTGGCCGCGTAATTCTTTTTACTTTTTCGGAGCACAAGTAAATTCAGGTAAAACCAATCTTTGTTTTCATTTTTACAGTCAATTTTCCTTTTTATTTTCACTTTTTTTCTGTGGCGAAGCTGATATATAATCAAAGAGGTATGTACTCCCATATGAGAGATTCAGTCAAAAAAATGAGATTTTCTCAGCTGCTATAGACGAGAGAGGTCTTTTTTCTAGTATTCTAGAAATATATATTAATTACCATTGTTATAGATTACTTTTTAGGAATATTTTTTCTTGCTTTTGCATGTTGAAGAAAGATAATTTTTATAATTTTGCATTATAGATCTTACAGTTTGTTCAAACCTTATCAGAATTTTCATACAAAAAAACTTACATGCTTAAATCACGATCCAATCCTGTATATGTATAATCTTTACTATGTTTAAAATCTAATGTCATGAAAAGAATATTTAACCATAAAGGTATAATCTAATATCGAAATCCTAAACTTATATCAATAAATGCAAATTTTTACTATTTTATTCAACAAGCATCCTGTACCTAGTCGTTTCAAATTTCTGCAATTCAGTTTTTTACCAGATTTATCTTGATTTTAGAGGTTAACTGGAAATTAAAGGTTAACTAATTCAATGTTTATGTTGAATTTAACGTAAAAAGTTGTAATTTTTATTTAATCTAAAAATAAATGTCTAGGAATCAAAAGTCATGGCATATTGACTGTAACATAACATTTAATAGTATGTCAATTGACTTGATTTGATCAAATTCACTAAAAGGATAGCTGAGACATTGAAAAAAAATAATAAAAAAATCAGGGTGCCGGAGCCGTATAATTTTGATGCGGCTCCGGCTCCTACCTTAAAATTAATATATCAATTTTTTTTCATTATTGAATTTGATAAAATAAAATAAATAATA
>LS058241.1:0-10201 GCA_900241095.1 Acartia tonsa
AATAAATAAATTGAAAATAAAGTGGCTGTTTATTCTTAAAATATGGGGGAGGGGAGGGGTTTCTGTATTCACTAGGGTCTTTGAGGGAAAGAACCTTCAATTATTCTTCAACAAACGTTTCCATCACATTACAATTACTTTTAAACAGAATATATTATGATCTTTATTTGATAAATCACAAATTGTACCATAATAATGGATATAGGTTACACGTGGATAGATTGTCAGGGGAAACTTTATCTTCAATTTTGCTTGCTAATATAGGCCCTATTTATTGGTCAGTTTGTTTATTAAGTAGGAGGGGAGGGGTTGGATGTGGCGTTCGTTATTTCAGCCAGATGCGAACATCACTTTATCATAGTACATGAAACTGGTACAACATCCAAGTAATAATATATCGATTGCCATAGTGAAAAACGCTCCATTTGGTTTTGAATTAACCAGTTAATGCTAGTAAAGAAATAATCTAGTTTTTAGCCTTTTTAGGATTTAAGACAAGGATAAGTATGTCAATAGTCGAAGAGTCCCCCCTCCATTTTTAATTTTAGTCTAAGATTTTTTTTCTTAGGGGCGATTTTTCTTGGGAGGGTGTTGGTATCCTCCCCAAAAATCTTATCAGGACCTATGCGAAGCTACCCTGTAAAGGAGAAATCGGTTCAGCGGTTGGCGAGATCCTTCAGTACAGACAGACAGACATACATACAGTCAAATATTCTGTTACTTTATTATACGGATAGACATACGCGAAGATTAAGAGTAGCTTCGCTAATAAAAATAGAATTATCGTGATTATAACATTTACTGAGTGCAACCAAACTTGGTTTTCTATGACTAATCAAAGTGGAAACAAATTAATCACCACAGAACATCGTAAAATTTAATCATAGTCTAAAGAAAATTTTTGAAAAAAATATAAAATTTATCATTGAAAGAAACAAGTTGAATTATATTAATAAAAATAGATTTATGTCATTTCAATAAAAAACAATTATATTTTTAAAAGTTTGACTTGTCTGTTGAGTCTCGCTAACAATTAAACCTATTGAGTTCCTCATTTAGGGAACTTCCAATAGGCCCTTTAATGGTTTTAGGCTAGTTTAAATTTTATTGCAAGCCCTGGGAGGGAAGGTTTTAGACTATATTTAGATCCCTCACATCCGTATTTCTTAAAATTAAAATAATTGTTTCAATCAAACTAAATTGTGTTTGAAAATCTTTGTGTGATTTGTTTATCTTTTATTCATAGGCTAATTTAGCCTATATGAATGAATTTATTATTACTTTATAGATGACAGATTTTCAGGTTTTTTAATAAAGTGAAACACGCAGCGGGCTAAAATAACAATTCAAACCTTCCCCTCCTAAATAGCAAACCTAAATTGTTAAAGGTATAACAACTATCAAATATAAAGAGTAGTTGCGCTCATGATTTTTGATAAATTTTGCCATTTAATGATTTATTAAAATCTTTTAATTAAAAGTAAAAATAATTTTTCGATATTAACTTTCTTGATTCAAGATATCAAACATTCAAAGCGAAGTGTCTCTATAATCAAGTTTATAAACTTTGTTTTTCTTGTCATATGTTATGCTTATTTCTTATGGATGTTGCCATCCTTGTTTTATTGAAGTATAATGTGACCTTTAACAACATAAACATACAATAAACTTCTATGCATTCTATAAATCAGGCAAAAATGGATTAGCATTTTATAGATTTTCTATTTATTTCGGTTTTTCACTAATATTAGGTCCGTTTATATTGGTTACTGGGTAGCCCCGCAAGGTTATGGCAACACAGAGGTCAAAGGGGGACAATGAGCTGTTTATTACACTAGTCCCCAAAGTTTTATGATAATGTTTTCTTATTAGTTGGCTTAACAACTTTGGGGACTTTAGTTGATTTTGATTGGTTTGTCCAATGTTCCCACGTTTCCATCACCAATAATCTACAGAAGGGATAATTTTGTTTCTTATCACTGGGGAAGTACATCAATTTATCAGCCATTGTCTTATCCTCTCAGATTCCTGGGAAAATTCACAACCCTTTTTTGAAATTTATTTAAAGATAAAGCAGAGTTTCAGTACTCGATAGGAACTTTCTTTCCCCCCATATAAAATCTACATGAAATCACACAACTTTTTACTTAACATTTTATCCCTGAAAAAATGCATAAACAATCAGTTTACACCCTTGTTTCCTTCCCCCCCCCCTGTCCATTATCATCCCTTCTAAATCATCATATTATACCAGGGAGGGAAGGGACATTAGACTGTAAATTACAATGGCATTTAAATTATAAATATCATAGTATTCGCTGGTTTAAAAACTTTTTTTTTAAATGGTTGGTTTCTAAAACTAGTAGTTTCCAAATTTTTAACCTATTACAGAATGGGTAATTTAGTTTGTAATCATAGGGAATTCATGATGCTATTTAGTCCATTGTCTTATCCCTTTACATCCCTGAATAAAATCTATCCTAAATCATCAGAAAATATCAATCATATAAAAACAAGGATGGCAATATTAGATGTAGGCAAGACAATTTTACGAACAAATATGTTAAGAACGGGCTGTCCGAAATAAACTGCTAGCATTAAAATGTGACTGCCGAGCCATATAGGCTATAAAATAGTCAAAGTAATACACACAGTTAAAGTAATTTTTAAGGAGATGAATTAAAAAAATCGTTTTGAGTTAATCATCCGCTTTACATTCTTTCTTCATCTCTATCTATCTCTCCCTCTCTCCCTCTCCCTCTCTCTCTCTCTCTCTCTCCAACTACCAATCTCTTTCTCTGCTACTCACTCTCTCTCTCTCTCTCCTTCTTTCTCTCTCTTTCCCTCTCCCTCTCTTTATCTCTCTCTCTCTCCCTCTCTCTCTCCCTTTCTCTCTCTCTCAAACAGTCAAAAAATAATGAAATAGGATTCACAAAATAAAATGTTAAGTAGCCATTATGTTTGTCCCTTGAATTTCAACTATACAATTCTTGATATACGGCTATTTTTTTTCTTCAAAAACTGGAAGCCATTTATTTTTTACAAGGTAGGGAGAAAATCACTCAAAATCAGCCATGTAACGTCATAAAAATGAGAGAGATGAGAGGAGAAGTGGGAAAAAACCCTAAAATAGAGCTGGATAATACAATATTGCATAGTATAGATACATAGAAAAAATATCTGTATTTAAGTATCAGGATTTTTGTCTGTCTATAGATCTCGCTAACCGCTGGGCCTATATGGTTTTCATTTACAGTGAAGCTTAATATAGGTACATGGAGGATTTAAAACTATTTATGGGGAGGGCACCTCCAACCACCCATGAAAAATTGACCCTAGAAATTGTTTTATATTTTTCTTTTAAAACGATGTAAAGAAGGGGGTCGATCCTTTCCCCCCAAGTGATATAAAAAGAAACTTTTAAAAGTGAAAAAAAGGGAGCTAAAAGAAATAGAAATATTGAATTAAGTAGTTTAACCGAGGAAGAAAAGTAGCTACAATTTTATAGACCGCGAAAAAAAGAGAAAATTAAATGGACGCGCCATAATAGAGACATATACTTACAGATAAGAGAAAAAAATGCAAGGGGCGTAAAAAAAGTAGCTTAAAGGGTGGAAAAAGAAGTTGCACCGCCGCCGAGCTAGGAGGAAGGCGAAAATTTGGCTCTGATATTCGTTGGCTCCCAAAAGTTCTTCTCTTTTGACTAAATAACATCACAAATCTAAGCTATGCAAGGGTCATATATAACTGTGATATTTTGAATTTTATAAACCTTAAAAACCGCCTTATTATAAACGGATGATAAATATGCCATTTCTCCTTTTTTTCTTTCTCTCCATGGTACATGCACCTATGTATATTGTTCTAAACAAGTGGTCGCATGCAGTTTTAAACAGAAACAGCAAAATATGACTTTAGCAAATTCAACGAATATCTACTATGAGCAAATTTAAGATAAGTTTTAAAACAAGCTTAATTAAAGAAATGAGACTTATATATAATGCTTCAATAAGGAATACGTGATAAAGAAATCTCTTATTTTTTTCTTTAAAGCCTTTTTTCACTTGACTTTATATATTAAAATTTTAACCTATTATATAAAAAGTAAGCTATTTTTGTCTGGATCTAGATAACCGTTGAACCGATATGGTTCTTCGTTACAGTAAAGCTTCTCTTAAGTCTTGAGATGGTTTTAGGCTATTTTTTAAAATTGGTCCGAGTATGATTTAGGTTATTTTTCTGCCATTCCATATCACTTCGAATAAAGAGCCGCTAGGGGTGTAACCGCTAGTTTATTAAAAAGAATTAAAGGAGAAAGAAATTCATAAAAAAATGGATAGAATCTAAGTCTTTCAGATAATTTGTACTTTTAAAAAATGAGACAGGATGAAAATTAACAAAATAGTTTAGCCAAGTCATAAAATTGGTTGGATTGAAGGTACACTATGACTATGAATCAGAGAGAGAGAGAGAGGTTTATAAAATAATAACAAAAACAAAATATTTCATCAGTTCAAGTGAGAATTGGAAAATGTGAACATATTATTATAACAATTATCAAAATAATTATCATTATCAACGATACTTAAGCAGTAGCGCAGCAATTACAAAATAAAAATATTTTTCTGTATAAAATCAATTATTTAAATTGTAAAATGAAATCTTAAAAGAATATTAACAAAAGTAAATTTAAAATTTTTGACAGATATTATCAATAAATTTAACATTAAATTTTTGTGATTTATTAGTTACTGTTAATTACACTAGTCCCCAAAGATTTATAATAACGTTTTCTTATTCGTTGGCTTATAAACTTTGGAGACTTTTGGCGACACTTCAGGAAAGCTTGTTTGATAGTAATTTTAGCCAGCATCTGCATGGAGACTGCGGATTTAAAAAGAATTCTGTTATTGATTTACTGGTAACAGCAGCAGCTGTTTCTGGATCCAGCTAGCTGTAGTTGGTCAGCAACAAAAATACGGATCGACTGCGGATTGTTAACTTTCAACGGATGCGAAACGCTTAAAAAAATGTCGGCTGAGGCCGATTTCACTTACTGAACCACCTAAAATAACTTAAAACTTGAACCCGTGACATTTCCATCAATAATTGTAGGGTGATTTTTTCCATTGGTCTGAGAAATTATTTTGTGTTTCAATTGTTTTTTTTTATTTTGCATTTTTAAACTAAATTAAACCAGATTTTTTGTTCTCACGTGGAAAATCAATAATTTGGTTGAAAGTATGGATAAGGAAAAGAATTCTTAAAATAAATTAGAATCAATGTTTTATAACAAAAAGTAGAACGAGGTCTGTCCATCTGAAACTTAAGATATCGATAAGTGCTGAATTTATATGGCTCTTCAGAGACTATAACTAATGTGTTGGTTTTAAGCTATTTTCATGGGGTGTGGGACACCCATAACCGCCCCGAACACCGTAAAAATGCTTTTGATGTAAGTAAAAACAAATAAATCGATGAAAAAAATGCTACATCCCAAAAAAAGGCTTTGAATGGTTAGGTAATTAACTCCATTCTATAAAGGGGTGGGGAGGCTTACATATTTAAAAAAGTTATGAAAAACATGTCCACGCCTTTGAAATAAACTTTATATGCTTTTTGCTTAATATTCCATTAATAACCCTTTCTCATTTTTGGCTGTTTGTTAATGTTTTGAATACTTTTTTCTAATCCTGTAATTTATTGTTATTTTAACTCGAGTAATTTAATTAAAGGGAAATCAAAACAATACCTTTAGTAGATCTTAGAATCCATTTTTTATATCATTTTGGATGCTTTTGTGGTATTGTTCAGCGTCAGAAAGTATTCATCAGAGACTTCCAAGTAAAAGAAATGCAATCAAAGTATGGACATTATAGCAAGGATGGAGGGGACATTAGGCTGTTTGCTACACTAATCCCCAAAGTTTATAATATAACGTTTTCTTATTAGTTCGTTTAACAACTTTGAGGACTTTAACTGCAATTGATTGGTTGGTTAATTTAGTTGAGTGTCCAAACGTTTCAACCACTAATTGTAATCTACAGAAGAGGTAATTGTTTGTTTCCACGAGGAAACTTTTAAAACACCCGTCATAGTAATAATTCTAATGACGCATCATTTATAATTTATATGAGTAAGTTTGTCCTATGAAAACTGTGTACATTATGCAATTTGAAGAGTTTTTATCGACTAAATGGCTTTATTTAGAAAGTGGTAATATGGTTGAAAAATAAAGTGAAATATCTGTCATTTTGTAACGCTATGGAGCAATTGTGATTTTCTCGTCTGCTATTTAAGATAACAGCTAAGATTTTGGTGAAGATTTCCTGTAACAATGAGCACCCGCATATAATTTACTTCGTCCGTCGGTCTGTATATTATTTAAAGTACATAGATTCCCATTTTATGAAGGCTTTTATGATTTTCTCTCTTCCTTTTTTCTGTACACTAGCGGTTTCTCCCCTAGCCTCTAGGGGCTTTTTTGAGAGTTTTTTTTTGTTTTTTGGGGGGGTTGGAGGTGTTCCACCCCCAAGAAAATAGCCTAAAACCACCACAGGATTAGTAGGTATATTCCCTAGAGTATAATCCAATCGGTTCAGTGGTTACCGAGATCTTAAGGGACAAACGGACGGACAGACAGACATCATTCTACTTTATATCATACTGTACTTATGCTTCGCTACTTATGGCTGTTGTCAATCTTGTTTTGCTTGTCAACTGTCAATGTTTTGACTTTGATTTATAAATTGGCACAAAACTGATATATATTTTTCATTGTGTACAATTAATTCAATAAAAAAGATAAATTATATTTAATTTGTAGAAGCAAAGCTACTCTGTAATAATATACTAACAAGCAGTATTTAAAAATTCCAGTTTGACTTCTCATCCTATTAATTTCCACTGAATTATAACCGGTTCTGAGCCATACTTAAAAATCATGTATCGTATTCTATAATAAAAAAAAATTTCTGCCGAAAGTAAAATAAATTTAATCCCTATTTTGCAGGCAGGGTCTAAAGCCACCCGCTGGGGCTAGAAATAGGAGTAAAGCTACTGTGAAAATACGACGAAACCCGCTAATATGTATGTTTTCTTTCCATGGTCCAAATTTTTTTAAAAACTAGATATAGAGGGAGGGTATCGGGGGTTCGATGGTCTAGAAATAGGCTTTGGTGAAAGCGCCCCTCTTTGTTACAACTCATCAGATTCTGGAAGGATTAACGCCGCGCCGAGACAGTGCTAGTTAATAATAAGCTATAGGGTTGCTGTGCCAAAATCAAAATATTTTGATAGGCTAACGGTACAGATTTCACTCACTTTTCTTTTTTTTCTCTCCTCAAATTTGCTCCTTTTTCTTCTTTATGTCCATTTTCCGTTTTACAAATTTTGCAAATTTTAGGTGTTTTTTGGAAACAGTTAAAAATAGGACAGTTTTAGCACAGTAGCACTTAATTTGATAATTTTTTTCATAGAGACTGGAACTTGGAAGCTTCCTATGGTGCCTATAAGAAATGACGTCATTCTGGTCTACCATTGGTCAATTAAAGTGTATACTGGACTGCCTGTTTATTGTCCTATCTTTGGTCAGTTGTTATATATTACGTCATTTTTTATAGACACTTTAAAGAACTTCTCTAAACTGTAATGCAAATTGAATTCTAAAGTAGCTGTCTATAGTGCCCTAGGAACATGGGGAATGGGGATAGGTGTCACCGCTTTTGGCCTACCTATTCTATTGACGTCATAGTAGAGGAAACGAGAAAGGGAAGGGTGAAAGAAACCCCCTAGAAAAAAGATGGGGCATGGGGTATTTCCTGACGTCAATACATTAGGTAGGCCAAAAGCAGTGACATCTATCCCCATTTTGCATATAGACAGCTACATTCCAAATCTATTCAAAGTATCATTTATGCTCCATAAGTTGTTATCAAACGGACATAGAATAGAAGTTTAATAAAAAAGCCTCGCTACATAAAAAGAATTATTGCATTTTAAAACAAAACAAATCTTTTGTGAATGGAATTCACATAATAATATTGTATTTTGACCAGGGAAGGAGGGGACAATGGACTGTTATTTTAACTAGTACCCAAAGTTTTAAAAGCACGAACGCTGCTTCATTTTTAAAATCTTGATTAGTTGATATATATAGAAGTGTTCTAAATTTTCCACCAATAATATTTATCTAGGGAAGGTAAAATTTTATATCAGGTTTGGGAAGTGCAAAAATTTATCCTTTATTGTCCTATCTCTTGATATCCCTGGTATTATTGACCGATTTTGTTTTTGTTTTGTTCCAATATTTAAAATCAAAATTGCTCTAATTTGTGAAATGTTAAACAGAGAAAAAAGCATTTAATACTTGGCAGTTTCATCTAGAAACAGGGGTAAGCAAACTGAAGAAAAAGTAGTAGAAGTCAATGGTATCTATAGGGATAAGACGATGGCCATTAAATTGATGTACATCCCCAATGATGATACACAAAATTACCCCTTCTGTAGATTAAATTTAGTTGTTGAAATGTTTGAACACTTAATTCAATGACTCAACGAATCAAAATTCACTAAAGTCCCCAAAGTTGTTAAGTAAACAAAGAAGTGAACGTTATTTTAAAACTTTGGGGACTAGTGTAATAAACAGCATTTTGTCACTTTTCTCTGAGAAACAGGGGTAAGCAAACTGAAGAAACAGTAGTATAACCATTATATGGGTTGGATACATTGTATCCTACATATATGACTTTTTGTTGTTATTATTCAGTTCTGACACTCTACAAGTTTTAAAGTTCGTTTGTCCTACCGTTTCAGAGCTTCACTTTTATGGATGCTTTCATCCTTGTTTTGAAATGATCAACTGCAATTTGTAATTGTTTTAGACTAATCAAAATCAGTTACTTAGTATTCATAAATTCCTTTTCACTAACTAATAATGTTTTTATTTTCTTCTTCAAGTTGCTATCATTATTCTAATTACTTCGTAGTAAGAAACGTTTTTAATTTAAGTAAAAAAGTTAGAATTACTCTTTCCAAAAATCATGTTTAGCTTAGTATTGCAGAAAATTTTCCACGAATATTAAAATAAAAAACCATAAAATGAATACCATTTTTGTTATCCCGGGCCTTCGGCCCCTTGGGTGTAACAAAACTGGTTTTAATCTTATAACTTTTTCATTTAATATCCGTTGAAAGCTGTCTATAATACGATGTGATACTATTTCTCGCATCGTATTATAAATTTATAACAAGCTTTCCGCGGATATAAAATATACAATCATAAGATTAAACCGAGATGACGAAGGCATTGACTAAAAAGAACTGGTCTTTATCTTATGATTTTAATTTTTCATACTCGTAGAAAACTGGATATATTACGATGCTAGACTGAATTTGTTCGTGTGGATGAGAACCGGTTCTAATCCACCGGATATCAATCTGTTTCGAGTGAATACGAGAATTAACTGTTATCTTACTTTGTCCGTGTGTCTATTTACTTGCATGTGCTTGACATAAAAAGACTGATAGACAGGATAACAAACAAATAAATTATAGACAGATAGATGAACATTTCAATATTGTGTGCATTTTTCTAAATTCATGAACAGGAACTAGTTTTATTAACATAGTTTTTAGTAAATGAAATCAAAGGAAGGCTATGAAAGAAAAGGTAGATTTGTTACAGGTAATATCAATAAAACGTGGCAATGGCCGATAAATTAATGTACATAACCAATAATGGTACACAAAATTATCCCTTCTGTAGATTACAATTAGTGGTTGAAACGTTTAAACATTTAACTTCATTAACAAACAAATTAAAATTTAAGTTATTACGCCAATAAATAAGAAAATGTTATTATAAAACTTTGGGGAGTAGTGTAAAAAACAGCCCAATATCTCCTTAATTAGGACCATTCGATATTGTGAATTTGTGACGGAATGACATATCCATATAGATAACAGATACAATCTATCTACCCTTGCTGTAAAGTATCTACACTGTTAAAAATAAAATTAAAGTTAATGGCGTGTAAAAGGGAAAAAAACTTATACATTTCTTTAATTTTTTTTCCATTATACATATCCTTGCACCTGCCCTTATTAATCACTGTAAATCAATTAAAAATGAAAATTTATGATAAATAATTTCTTAATACTTTAGCATTAATTGTGCAAAAAACTGTTTGAAAATCAGAGA
>LS058242.1:0-10201 GCA_900241095.1 Acartia tonsa
TGCAAAGAATTAGGTCAACTAGAGCATTGAATACACATAGTTTTAGCAGATTTTTTACACCCCATGTGTTCTATCTGATCACATATGTGTCCTTGTTTTTATTACATGTTATATTTTCAGAAATACAGATTAATATTCCTAAAATAATAAATGAGTCTTCTATTCGGGGATACTTCTATTCATCGTAATTTAATTAACTTTATATATTGTTATAAGACATAAAATATGACAATTGAATATCCATAATCTATAAGCAAAAAAAATCATGGATGGTCTTTGGAAAACTGACAATGTAAGTTAAAGGGCAGATGTTCAGTCCTCGTAAAATGAAAAAAATATGCAATATATCATAGAAAATTACGAAACCTTTTAAATAAGTATTTGTATCTTTTAAGCATGACTGCAAGACCGTCGGGCCAAGTAAAATATTTACTGGATGCTTATTGGTACAGGAATCTACAGTCTTCACCAAACATAGCACCAGAGAAAATCAATCATATTTCCTCCATAGTGTTACGGACGAACTGACGGATAGGCACACAAAGTGAATTGAATTATTAAACAGTTGCTACACTGCTCGTAAGTAAAATTAATCTGCTTATTTAGTACCTAGCCGAGCTACTTAAAGGAGGACAAGGAGAGCAGGGAAATTCTTTATTCAGGATTAAGAATTTAGTTGTTACATTAGTCCATGTCTCTGTATTACATACATATTTATTTATAATAACCTTGCAAATTTAATCTTTAAACCCAATTCAGTTTTATTTTTATGGAATATAAGATATCGAATTGTTCAAACAGAAATTAAATAAAAGAGTAAATGAGTAGAAATAATCTTGAGAATATCAACTTGCGCTTAAGTTTTGAAATATGATACGTTATTTTCTTACTAGTAATCCAATTTTAACTGCAATTTTATAAATAAATTTCTAACTGTACTATCCCCTGTACGTACTTGTATTTGTTTTTAATTATAATCTTCTTCATATTTTTTGCCTATTTCAGGAGATAAATAAGTTCAAAGTTTTCGTTCACTGAGGTTAAAAAAAATTGATTTTTTCAACAATTACTTAACAGAATTTTAAAAAAGTAAGGTGTCAAATTAAAGATCTTACTATTTTTGTTCATAATGGCTATTTTTTCTCTTTTTTGTTCCGTTTTAGTAAAAAAAAAACGATTTAAATTTTTTTTAAAAACTTAAAAAATAAGAGGTCTACAAAAAAAAACCGATTGCATATCTAAATTCTATGGACAATTTTACATCTACTTCTTACTAAAAACACCGACTAGCTATCTTAAAAAAAAGCAAAAAAGTTAAGACACCTTCTTTTATATTAAAACTATATAATGTATTCACCACTTGAGAAGTAGTTATTATTCTGTTAACAAGCAGCTACGCCACTGGCATCTAGAACCTCTGTATTCAGAGAGGCAGAGAAGGGCTTGAAAGTCTTTTAAAACCTTCCAAATACTCGAATCTGAATAAAATAACTTAAAACTATGTGAATATTAGATCATAAAACATAGATCTCTATCGGTTCAGTAGATAAAGATATCTTAAGCTTCAGACAAGAAACCTTTACTTTAAATACTACGATGTTCGTTTGTATGTAATATATGACTTGTTAAAACTAGTTTATTTCTTAATATTGTTTATTTGGAGTAAGATCAAATTAAGTATAGTTATTAGTTATCTCAACTAGTTATACACGCGACCGTGTGTCAACACGTAGCGCATCCGCTCGTCGTCGGGAAGGTGATAGGTTCGAATCTAGGTCCGACACCGCGTCATATAACTAAAGACGTTAAAAATGGTTCACACTGCTGCTATGTCAGGTTCGCAACATGAATAGTTAGAGTAGGGGGAATGCCTTGGCCCCAAACAGGCTCAATTCATTACCAAGAACAGTTGGTAATGAAATCTTAAATAAAAGCTTTTCTGAAAAATCTACTAATCAGTTCATATTTTTTTAGATTTTAATGAACAAACTAAAATGTAAATTGTATACAAACAGCTAAAATTTTAGTAACGAATCCTATGGCATATGCTCATCAAGTCTATACATTGTCAGTGTCTAAGTCCATGGATCTGTCGTTCATACTTCAAAATCCATATAAACCGTATCTTTAAACAATAAGGTGATTTACTCGAAGTATTTGCATATTTCTCTTTTTTATAGGATATCTAATAATCTACAGCTTACAGACTTTTTTTTTATTAAATCACTTTTAGAGATTCACCACTTGTGTAAGTTATCCTCTTTGTTTTTGTATTCAATGATTAAAAAATGAATGGAAAATAACAATATTCCAAAGAATTCACATTTATTTACCATGTAGTTTTAGGAATTTTAGGGCTAAAAATCATATCACTGTTACTTGTACTTTATACAACTTAGACATATTTCTCATTAAAAGCAAAGCTTTTCTATAAGTAGGATCCGACTATATGATCAGAACAGATAGCTCTTATCGTTAAATTAGGTATGTTATAATTATCCTATAAATTTAAAACTTATCATGGTGATTTCTGTAGTAGCTAGGTTAGTGTAACTGTATAAACATTACCGAAAACTACTAAACCGAACTACAGGAATAAGTCATGGCTCAGTGGTAGCACACTGAGCTACGGTAGTGAGAGTTAGAGTTTAAATATCCATATGTTAATTCAAATTTCTCTTCACAATAATAATCACGCAACTTCCCCAGGTTGAATAAGAAGGGAATTATAGAGTAAGTTTAGATACTCAATAGTCATGTACATGATATCAATAATACCCTTATCACAAGCTCCTCTAAGGAGAGAGTCCTCAATTAATTATTAGATTTGAGTCAATAGAATTACTCAAGAGACACATTGTTGGATATCACAAATAGGAAAATACATAAAGTTCTCATTAGTTAAAATTGTGTCAGGGCATATTTTTTTCATTTCAGTCATGTTAAATGTCTGCTATAAATTGTCACATATTTTAGGATTAAGATTTTCTTAATCTATGTAAAAAAATTCTTTGCTTGTATACTGTGAAACATATGACAAAACATATATAAAGTTAATTATGAAATTCGTTTAATAACATTAGCTTTTGGAAAATTATATTGTCAAATAAATTTGTCTCAAATATAATCAGCAGTACTTCGTATATAACAGAATGTAAACAGTACTGTCTGCAAAAATTCCCTTTTTCATTTTAACGAAAAATCGGGGCAGTTGGACTATCTAGATATAACATGTCCATTTCTGGGATATCATCCATACTTGACAATGAAGTAATAATAAGCTCTCAGGAGTAAGCAAGTTAAGTCATAATGTGCTTGAACGTGGAGCTTGAGTTTGCCCTAATAGCTGTACAAAAGCTTCTCAGCCTAATACAGGAAGACTTAGGTATAAACCTTCACTAATCAAACAATCAAAACAGAAATAAAAGAATAAACATAGAGTCTTAAGTTATATTTCATAAATTTATGCTAAAATTGATAAAACTTGTTCAAACATCATAATTTAATATTTGTATTGTGGTGCATGTCTATATCCATAGGCAGGTGCATAGGTAGTTCCAGAAACTCCAGCAACTGGAGCAGGACGGATGAGCCTGTAGGTTCCATAAGATCTGGGTAAATATCCTCCATTGTGAAGGCTACCATAGGTAGAGTATCCATTATAATTGTAGGCAGGGGTTCCATAGGATGAGAGGGCAGGGCTGTAGACAGGGTTGCCATAGGATGGGAGGACAGAGTTATAGTTAGAACCAGCTGGCACATCATACCTTCTACCAAATCTCTGTGTATTAATAAAAGTCTGACCAACTCCATCCACATTAACAACTCCATTGCCCACAAGACCTGCAATTCCAGTTCCCTGGGCGTTGACAACACCAGTACCCACAGCAGCAGCAGCTCCAACTCCCTGGAATCCTCCCTGGCCAACAAAGTTCTGGAAGCCACCAACCACGCCAACACCAGGAACAGTTTCTACCTAAACAAAATAGAATAAGTAGATTTAGCAAAGAAATTAAGGATTAGACTTAAAATAATGATAACCACAATAAATAACCTTTACCCCATCCCCTTCTTCTGGATGAATAAACCGATCAATAAAAAAATCCATATTAACAACCTAAATATACAATTTTTATCCTGTCAATATGTTCAAAATCCTGTAAGAGACATAAAACCACCCAAAGTCATTCATTAAGTAAATCCAATTAAACCCACAATTTCAGAAATTTTATGCTCCAGACTTTATTTTTTAAAGAATATTTTTATCCCTGGATTTGTTCGGGTCCTAATACCATGAATACACCAGCAGGGAAAGTATTTATACTGAATTTGTCCAGCTCCAAACTGTACCTGTCCTAGTCCCATGAAAACACCAGAAGGAAAGTATTTATACCTGGAATTGTCCAGCTCCATCAAACTGTGCCTGTCATACTTCCATGAATACATAAGCAAGTAAAGTATTTAAACCTGGATTTGTCCAGCTCCATCAAACTATAATAGTCCTAGTCTCATGAAATCACCAGAAAGAAAGTATTTATACCTGGATTTGTCCAGCTCCATCGAACTGTACCTGTCCTTGTCCAAAGAATACACCAGCAGGGAAAGTATTTATACCTGGATTTGTCCAGCTTAATCAAACTATGCCTGTCCTAGTCACATGAATACACCAGAAAGGAAATTATTTATACCTGGATTTGTCCAGCTCTATCAAACTGTGCCTGTCCTTGTTCCATGAGTTCACCAGCAAGGAAAGTATCAATAACTGGATTTATCAATATCCAGCCCCATCAAACTATAACTGTCCTTGTCCCATGAATACACCAACAGGGAAAGTATTTATACCTGGATTTGTCTATCTCCATTAAACTATAATAGTCAAAGTCCCATGAAAACACCAGCAAGGAAAGTATTTATACCTGGATTGTCCAGCTCCAAACTGTAACAGTCCTAGTACCATGAATATACCAGCAGGGAAAGTATTTATACCTGGATTGTCCAGCTCCAAACTGTAACAGTCCTAGTACCATGAATACACCAGCAGGGAAAGTATTTATACCTGGATTTGTCCAGCTCAATCAAACTGTACCTGTCCTTGTCCCATGAATACACCAACAGGGAAAGTATTTATACCTGGATTTGTCCATCTCCATCAAACTATGCCTGTCCTAGTCCCATGAAAACACCAGAAGAAAAATATTTATACCTGGAATTGTCCAGCTCCATCAATCTGTGCCTGTCCTACTTCCATGAATACATAAGCAAGTAAAGTGTTTATACCTGGATTTGTCTAGCTCCATCAAACTATAATAGTACTAGTCCCATAAAAACACCAGAACGAAAGTATTTATACCTGGATTTGTCCAGCTCCATCAAACTGTGCCTGTCCTTGTCCCATGAATACACCAGCAGGGAAAGCTCCAGCAAAATCCACCTCTCCCTGGCCAGCAAAGAATCCAAGGCCAGTTCCAGCTGCATTTACTTCACCTGAAATGTGTAGAATCAAAAGAAAAATGTTAACAATAAGAGTCTTAAATACATCACATTACTAAACTAGATAGACATACTACTACTACTACTACTACATCATGAAGGACTGGAAATGATTATCAAGGGCACAGGCCTTAGTTTACAAACAAGCCAATAAAATAATAATACAATTTCATCTATAGACCTTTTTACTTGGAGCATGAGAAAGAGCTATTTGTTAGGTAGTAACCGAAATCATTGCTTAAAATCAGGGACGGATAATCAGCCAATTAAATCCATTTGAAATTGACGAAAAATAAATATTTCGTTGGCGTAAAGCTTTTGATGTAACTGAAGGGAAGTGTAAACGAAAGGGAGAAAAAAAGGAAGGGAGTCTGTTTGAAAATTTTCACTTAGAATTGTTTGTCAAACTACATTCCTTTTCCACGGATATCTACATAACCCTTAAATATAAAAGGACTTAATAGAATAATAATATTTACCCCTCTACTACGTAAAGTACCAAGAATAGTGGCTATGCCTGCAGAGAACTTTAGGTGGGGGAAAGAAATTACACAAGGGCAATTTTTGGAGTTTATAATCCATCCAAGGACTAGTCAAAGGTTAAAAAGATTCATTGCTACACAGACAGATATAAAGCTGCTTTTGTTACAAAATGAGAACTTACCAGTTCCAGCGAAGATGGCAGAACCTCCAGGTCCTCCAAATCCACCAGGTGCAGAAATTGGCACCTCAAGTTCTCCAGGAAATCTACAAAGAAAAAAAAGGTATAACAGTAAAAAGCGCAATTACATGAAAAAGAACTTGTAGAGATGTAAAAAAAAGTAGGTTAAAGAAATTATAGATATTATGAAACTATTTCCATAATCAATCATTAAGAAAAATATAAATAAGAAATAAGACAAAGAGAACAAAATTAATTTAGAAAAATAAATGAACAGTGTCAAAACTTAAAACAAGCAGAATATGAATGTAAAAGTAGTTTTTTACACAATATTTTTAAAAAGCTTTGCTCAATATTGTGCCTTCATAGTATGAGGTGTAATTGTACAATCCTACTGCTATGCATGTGAAAAAAATATGAATGAATGTCATAAGAAAAATATATCACGTTGTATAATAGACAGCGTTTCCCTGCAAAAATTTTAAGATTAAAAACAGTTATGCGATGCTATACTTAATTTATCAGTACGTCTGCGAACAGGTTCAGCGGATACTAATCAGTTTTAAAGCCATACTGAAAAAAATTCTTCTACCTGGTGCCAGGTGGAGGAGGTACCACAGTCATGGGAGAGGGGACCATAGGATTTTGAGGGACAGCTCCCGAGGCTACATACTGGGGATAATGTGGGGCAGATCTTTCATACACCTGGGGAATTGACATAACATATCTAGATGGTCCATTGCATTTTTTTTGTCAAACTTAAAAAGGTATATTTAGCAGACTTAAACCATTGCTTGTTTATATTTTGTTAAACACGAGATGAAGGCAACAAAATTTTTAGAAAGCAAAATTTTTCTAAGAAAAAAAATATCCTTAACTAGATTAGGTTTTGTCGTAGGTTTTACATTATAAGAGGGAAGAAAATTAAAATTTTACACAAAATTATTTACCAAAAAAAACATTATCCTAAGATATGCAAGAATTTATAGCAAACTCATATACAAAGGAAAGGAAATAATTATGCCCTAATGTACCAAAATCTGTAAAATGTTTGAACCAATGAGAGGTCTTGAATGTACCTTTAGTATAATCATATTGGCGGATTTAAGGAGAATTCTTTTAGAGTATCTCTATTACCTGGGGATAGGTCGCCGCTCCTTTCAACATGAGGGGATGATACACAACATAGCCGTCGCTGTAGTATGGATAGAAACCGCCGCCAAGACTGCCGCCATGGCTGTTCCCAGCATTCACCGCAGCTGCGCATAATACTCCTAAAATAATGGACATAGTTCAGACAGGGAGAAAGAGACATTGAGCTGTTAAATACACTAATCCCCAAAGTTTTTTTTTTATAACGTTTCCTTATTCATTGGCTTAACTTTAGAGACTTACATAAAGATTTGATTGGTAGATTCATTATTTTAAGTTTCCAAACGTTTCGAACAGAAGGGGTAATTTTGTGTATAATCATTGGAGATGTAAATCAATATATCAGCCATTGTCTTATCCCTAAACATCCCTGAAACAATAGAAAGGGAAAATAATAGTCAACTTGAATGCTGACATGAACATCATTTATTGGTCAGTTCGCTCATCCAGTAGGAGAGTAGGAGATGGATCGAAAGAAGTGTTATTTTAGCCAGCTACAAGTTTGAGAGTATATTATAATCTGATTCAAGATCCAAGTAATATAAATCCATTAGTATGTGTAGATTATAACTGAAAGTTTTGTAGTGCATAATTATTTTTTAAGCGAAATAACTTTTAATATTAATATTTAAAGTGTTTTTGCTTATATGTAGATTGTCATCCTTAAATAAGATATTTTTATTCTTAATTAGAATTAGGAAAATTTTAAACATTAATATATAAAGAAAATCTAAGAATAACTAATAAACCAAACAAAATAAAGACAAAGGACAAAGAAAATTGCATATGAATATGATGAAAACTTCTTAAATACAGAATATTCTCCAAGGATATACAAATATTCTTAAAACCATAATTATAGAAATGCTCTGAATATAATGTTAACCCAAGAACCATATTATTGGGTTAACTAAATCGTACAAAACAATGTTGACACAGAAGACTAGATTAGAATGGGCGTACAGACTTAAATTTACAGTCGTAAATTTGGTTGCTAATATAATAAAATCGTACCCAACTGTTAAAGAAAACATCTTTTAAAGTTAACAAGGATGACAACGTCCATAAAAGCGAAGCTTTGAAACAGTACGGCAGAGAACATTAACTCTTGCAGAGTGTCAGAACTAAATATACAAAATAAGAATACATACTTAATCAGATCGATCGGATGATTTTATCACATAAAAAATTATTGTAATAAAAGTAAACAAATGTTTAAAATGAACGTACGGACATTCTGGTAAATATTATTGAGTTGCTAAGCTTTCTAAATCGTACCTAACTAATACAGGAATCATCATGCAAAGTTAATAATTAATTCTAATATTGAACTGATTATTTAACAAATTATCTTCTTTAATAATAGACGTACAAACTTTCATGTATCAAATATAGGGTTACTATACTTTCAAAATTACACCTAACTGTTAAAGGAATCAGCATGTCAAGTTAAAATTCAATTAAACAAATAAAACATTTTAATTAGCGATAAAAGCTAACCGTTAACGACAAACAGCAAACAAATATAGAAAAACTTCGCTATTAATAATGTACATACCCAATAAAATCAAACTTCTCATATTGAATTATGATGTTGAACTGAATAATTAACAAATTAAAATCTTTTTATATGATTCTAAAATATACTTATGTTTCTATAAAGCAGGAAAATCGCAGCTTAAAAAAATTAGCAAAACAATGACAAAATTTGACTGTACGTAAGCTGCATTAATTTTCTAACAGAAAATAAGGTGGTTTACCTAAATTGCCTAGTCGATCACAGAAGCCCTTACTTCTTATATAAAAGTAAGAGGATGTCACTGTGTCTATCTTTACAAAAGGATCACTCAAACCACTGAACCGATATGGTGATCCTTAACAACGTAGCTTTTCTCAGGTCCTTGAAAGGTTTAAACTATTTTTGGGGAGGTTTCTACCACCCTCCCTCGAGAATTAGCACAATAAATCACCTCTCCCCTCAAGGAGGCGTTGTCACTAGTTTTTAAATAATAGAAAATAAGGTATAATTTCGGTGTTTATGTTTTACCTAGGCTAGGTTATATTGGATATAGTTTATCCCCGCTGGGTTAGAGCCTCCCGTAGGTGTTATTTATAAAGAAAAAATACACCCCTCATTATTTTCCATTTATTTTAACAATAAGGGCTGGGTGGGTTCTATGCTCGCTAGGCACTTTGAGGGAAATCACCACAAATATCTTTTTATTTATATAAATCTGTATGATATTTTGTATAATTTGCTGTTTTGAAAATTTTGAAAATAAAATAAAGGTATTAAAATAAAAAAAAATTACTAAAATTGTAGATTAATTTTCGATTACACCAAGTTTTTGTTGATATTATGAATTTAAAAAAATTTAATTATAGCGATGAATATTTTTTCTCTTTTGTCGATATATCCTATTGAGTTTTTAATATATATAAATTATATACATAACAGGGATGACAACATCCAGAAAAGCAAAGCTCTAAAATCAGAAGAAAGGACGAACAATAACTCTTGTAGAGTGTCAGAACATTAAGTAAGTCTGAACCAAATTGTACATACATTTGTTGCAAAAAGGCGCAAATACAGGATTCAGTAAAAGAACATACTTGATTTTAAGGATTTTATAATAGAAATGTCAAGCTTATAATATTGTACCTTTTTGTCCAGGGAATCATTATCAAAAAATAAGAAAAATAGGATAGGGGCAGTTGTTGCAGAGAGAAATCAACACACCTCCCTTAATCATAAAACTTAGTTTTAAATAGAAAAAGGGCGTTATCCTCTTAGAAATTTTATTCAATTTTGAAAATTTGAGTACCCCCCGGGGGGGGGGGGGGGGGGGGGGGGGGGGGGGGGGGGGGGGGGGGGGGGGGGGGGGGGGGGGGGGGGGG
>LS058243.1:0-10200 GCA_900241095.1 Acartia tonsa
GGCATGTATAATAAATTCTCTTAATGAGGGTGGGTAAATATCATTATCACTTATGCTTCAGTAATACCTACAATAATAAAATGTCTATTTTAGTAATTTTTTTTATAAATTACCATTTTTGAGCATTTCAATCAGTTTTTTAAAAACTCAACATATTTTTTCAAAATTATTTGAATATTTTGGCCCAAATAACAAAGCAGTTTAAAAATTCTATCTATAATGCTTATTAGCGCTGTTCAGGGTGTTTAACCCCAATAATTAACATTGAGACCTTTAAAATTAGGCGGGAAATTAAAATCTCGTATTACTGGGTTTCTTAGGCCCGGGCTATGTGATACCTCGCTCAGAAAATCATATTTCCCCCACTCCATTTCTTTCTAACAGATAGATGGACGAAAAGACGTCGAAAATTTAATTATTGAGTAATTAGCTTGGCATACTAAAATTCAAGAGAAATGTTTTTAAAAAGAACTTAATTAAGACCATAAACACACAAGAAAAAGGATGACAACATCCATAAAAGCGAAATTCTCAAATGGTTGGACAAATGAACACTTGTAGAGCGTCAGAACTGAATATGTAGAAAATAAAAATGTATTAAAGTTTTTTTTTTAAATAAGTAAAATTGTTGCAAAACTGCGGAAATATAGGATACTGTTTAAGGATATACTTACATTTTTAGAACTTGATTATAGAGATGATTCCTTATAACATTATACCTTGTTGTAATAAGAATCATTATTCCAAAAATCATATGAACAGGATAATTATAACACAAAAAAAATTTAAATGAACGTACGGACATTCTGGTAAGGATTAAAGAGTTGCTAATCTTCTAAATAGTACTTAACTCTTATAGGAATCATCATGCAAAGTTTGAAATCGATAGGACAGTTTTATCATGTAGGAATTAACGAAAAGAGCTGACCGTTAAGGACGGTCGGGCCGACTGTAAATATAGAAAATTTTCACAGTTGAATATATAAATACCTTATAGTATCCAGTAGATCTGTATAATTTCTTTCTGTTCACTGTGAATTTTAGTTGCTGACTGACGTTGATTCAATTATCAACCTAAATCATAAACAATAGTTTATTCTTGTTTTATATATTATGCTAGCCAATACAGTTTGTTTTGAATGTTTATGGTTTGTTTTTCTGCGCAACTTGTGAACAAAATTATCATTGTTTTAGGCAAAAACTAACTTACTTTTATTCAGAAGTTAAAAATTATAAGCAGTTCATATCCAGTTTCAAAATATTATTTCATTTTATTTATATTTATTCTGAAAAAAAAAAGAATTCTTTATTTACAAACAACAAAACTAAGGATATATGTAGATAAAGATTAAATGAATTTAAAAAAAATACTTTATTCATTAATAAAGTTTTAAGAATACTATACAAAATAAATTTACTTTACTTAGTGGTTAGACTATTTAAACTAGGGTTGGCAATCCGAATCCGGAATCCGCCCAATTTTTGGGCCAATTTTGGAATCCGGATGCGGAATCCGTTTTTTAATAGCGGATTTCAGATTCCTAATAGGTAGGCTAAAATTAGCGTCTTGAGTTTTTTCTTTCAACTCCCGCTTATCATCATTATACATAAAATCTTTTAAAATCTGGTTCGATTCTCGGAAGTGAATTATAGGGAACATCAAGAACATTAATTTTTAGGACATATGTAGCACTTAATTTTTTTATTTTTTATAAAAAGCCTTTTAAAATATTGCTAAAATCCGGAATCCGAATCCGGAATCCGTAAGGAATCGGCAAATTTTTTGACGGATTCTTTTTTAGAATCCGGAATCCGAATCCGGCCCAAAAATTCGACGTATTGCCATCACTAATTTAAACACTTTTTACATATATGCTAAATACTAAAAGTAGTAATCTTTGCTTTATTTTAAATTAAAAATTATTAGAATAGAGTAAACGGGATTAAAACTTTTAATATAATTCCTTTAATGCATTTAATATCAGCATATAGTTGATCATGTTTCATAATAGCGTTATTTTTCCATTTTTCACCATAATCTTAACAGTGAGAGGATTTTCATCAAGAGTCTCTTCTTCTTTTGGTTCTAGTTTTACATCAGCTTCACCACAATCAACAAGAGTCTCTTCTTCTATTGGCTCTAGTTTTACATCAGCTTCACCACAATCAACAAGAGTCTCTTTTTCTTTTGGCTCTAGATTTACATCAGCTTCACCACAATCAACAAAACTGGTAGGCACAGATTCTAATTTAATGCGGTGTTCAGCTGATTTATTATGACATAACAGTTCTGATTTGGAGTAAAATGATTTCTGGCATAATTCACACGAGTAAGGCTTCTCACCTGTGTGGGTCCTCTTATGGACAGTTAAGTCACCTTGAAAACGGAAAGATTTCTCACAGGTATCACATGAGAATGGTTTCTCTCCTGTATGAATTCTCATGTGTCCTTTTAAATGATCCTTTTTATTGAAAGTCTTTTCACATGAGTCACATTTGAAAGGCTTCTCACCTGTATGTTTTCTTAAATGTACTGTTAGATTAGCGCTATGTCTGAATGCTTTTTCACAAAAATCACATTTATATGATAAAGGCTTCTCACCTGTGTGGATCTTTTGATGGGTGTTTAACGCAGTATTTGTACGGAAAGCTCTTCTACATGTACCACAAGAGAATGGCTTCTCTCCTGTATGAATCTTCTTATGATCAGCTAATGTACTTTTTTGTGAGAAAGACTTTCCACATGTATTACAAGAGTATGGCTTCTCACCTGTATGAATCCTCTTATGTCGAATTAGGTCATGTGGTTGCGCGAAAGCTTTTGCACAAAAATCACAAAGGTGTGGCTTCTCTTTTGTATGGATCTTCATATGAGAAGTTAAACGGCTTTTTACAGCGAAAGCTTTTTCACATGAATCACAAGAGTATGGCAGCTCATTTGTATGAACCCTCATGTGGTTTGTAAGGGAACTACCATCTGAATATGCATTGTCACATAGATTACATTTGTATGGCTTTTCACCTGTATGAATTCTCCTATGTTTTTTTAAAGAATTTCCTTGTGCGAATGCCTTTTTACATATATCACATTCAAATGGCTTCTCGCCTGTATGAATTCGTTTGTGTGCTGTCAAACTACTACTATATCTGAATTCTTTCTCACATACATCACATTTGAATGGCTTTTCGCCAATATGAATTCTCATGTGCAATCTTAAACTGCCACTTGAAGAGAAATTGTTGTTGCAAATTTCACATGACAACATGATGGACTGTTAATTGCACCTGGAATAAACATTAATTAATGTAATTCCTAAGTAGAAAAAAAATAACCTAACATGATCTATAACTATAAGTTGTGCCCAGAGCCTTTAGTGTAAAAGTTGTCAAATCAACATTCAATTTTAGATTAGAAAAAAAACAGTCAAGATCAGAATCATTCCAGTAAATAACAAGATCTTTTGTTACACACATTAAACCTTTTTACTATTAGGATGCTATATATAATATTCTTAATATAAAAAATAACTTACTTTATTTGCTAAACACTCTATACTTAGGTATACTCTAAAGCCTCACTTAATTTTGTATTTAGTCTGAAAATAAAAGAAAATGAGAAATATATTGAATAACAAAAATGGTTAAAGATGGTATACAAACCTTGACATTTAAAAACAAGATAGAAAAAATATATAAACTAGGGCTGGCAATCCTCTCAGTTTTTGGGTTAGATTCAGATTCTTACAAAAATCCGCCCAAAACAATGACAAAAATTCTAGCCCCTACAGTGGCCAGTTTCTAACCCTTATTTAACCTAACCTAAAATAAGCATGAAAAGCTACTGTGAAAATAAAATACAAAAAGACTTAGAATGCTACCAACCATTTTAGCAAAAGTTTACAAACAATAAAATACTTTTTTTCTGTCACATTTGAAATGGAAAATTTTGAGTGCTACAAATGCCATAAAAATTTACAACCCGAATCCGTAATTTCAATTGGGGATTCGAATTCTGGGTCCAAAAATTGTAGTGATACCGGATTCAGATTGCCTGCCCTAGTAAAAACAGAAACATTATCTACATGATTTAGTTAAAATAAAATCATCAAAAACATTTACAAAGTCAATATAAAAAAAAGGAGGGGCCAGAAAGTCTATTTTACACAACAGTTATTGAGTTTAAAAAGCAGGTTTTTTTTACTATTATTCGAGCCAAATTAGACAATTTTGATTGCTTTAAGACTTAACTTATTTTTTTCTCAAAAAAATGTGACAGGATGTTTTAATTTTATTATTTAATCATGTCACTAAGTACTCAACCAATAAAAAAGTGTCAAGGGAAACTATAAGGAAAAAAAGTTTGTCCTAAATTAATCAAACTGTCTTCTGTCACCATTTCTTCAGAGTTCCATATTATACCTCATTAAAGAAAATGTCATGCAAAATTTTAGCATTAAAATCCATTCAAAGGTTTGTTTTAAATATGTAAGTACATAATTTACTTGAAAAATAATTTCATTGAATAAATTATAAATTCAATATCATAGGCATATTTCTACAAATGCATTTGAAATTAAAATTAGTGATCCATAGTTTTTCCATTTAAATCAAATAAACTACATTACTTTAAAAGAATCTTAATTTTCTACCACGTAGTTTTTAAAATATCAAGATTAATATTTTTCCTATATCTGCAACTTATATGTTTGTAATATCACAAAAAGAGCATGAAGACAATTTTAGTGGTGCCTAATTATAATAAATATCCATTAACTGAGATACTACCTATTTACACATTTATACAAATAAAACTTTTGCAAAGTATCATGATTTTTTATAATTAGGGTAGGTAATGGTATGCCCGTTCGTCCATCCATGCTAGAATAGTCCTATCGATTTCAAACTTTGTTTCATGATATCTATAATAGTTAAGTATGATTTAAAAATCGTAGCAACACTTTAATCGTTACCAGTATGTCCGTAAGTCCATTTAAAACATGTCAATCTTAACCTTTTTTTTGGACAACATTTTTTAAGTGATATAATTATCCTATTTATCTGATTTTTGTAATACTGATTCCAATTAGAACTAGGTACAATATTCGTTTATCCTAATGTTTCAGAACTTCGCTTTTATTAATGTTGTCATCCTTGTTTCTTTAACAGGTGATTAGAGAAGTAATATTACTTACACTTTATATCAAATCTTAAATCTTAAATCACTTGTTAAAGAAATTCACAACAAATTCGCAATTTAGCTTAATTCTCATTTATAAATAAGATTTTTAAAAACATATTTCATCTATGTTAAAAATATTCATCACTCTCAATTCCCTCTTCCTCTTTTATTTCCTCCTTTACAATTACTTCCACACTCTCAGCCTCAATTTTTACAGAGATAGGATCTTCATCCAGAGTGTCTTCTTCTTTTATCTCTTGCTTAATATCAGCTTCACCACAATCAACAAAACTGGTAGAAGCAGGAGGTGGATCTTTATTCTTTGATTCTAATTTCTTAAGATGTCCAACTGATTCATTATGTATTGCCAAGTTTGATCTATAGGGAAAAGATTTCTTGCATAATTCACAAGAGTATTCACTAGAAAGTGGAATTGAATTCTTAGCAGATTTTAACTTCTCCAGATGTTTAATACCTTTATTATGTGCTGACAGTACTGCACTTGATTTAAAAGATTTTTGGCATAACTTGCAAGAGAATGGCTTCTCACCAGTGTGGTCCATCTTATGTAGAGTTAAATGATTTTTTTGTGTGAAAGCCTTGTCACATGAATCACATTTGAATGGCCTCTCTCTTGTATGGATCATTTTATGACCAGTAAATGTACCTAGAGTTGTAAATTCTTTGCCACATATACCACAAGAGTAAGGCTTCTCTCCTGTATGGATTCTTTGGTGTACATATAAGTCAGTACTTCTACGGAAAGCTTTTTCACACATATGGCAAGCGTATGGCTTCTCTCCTGTATGGATCATCTCATGATTTATTAAATGAGATTTTTGAGTGAATTCCCTTTCACATATTTCACATGTAAATATTTTCCCACACTTTGGAACTGCCGTGTGATCTATCTGTGAGAAAGCCTTTTCACATAAATCACAAATGGAGAGTTCTTCGCCTCCAATAATTCTCATATGCACTGTCGAGTTCCCCATTGAAGGGATTTTCTTCTTGCAGAGATCACACTTGCTCATTATGAATTATTATTTGTTCTTGTGCACCTGAAATATAAAATATTAATATTCAGTTTAGACAAGGATAGTTTTCATGAAATCTGATGCCTTTTTGAAAAGAAAAAAAAAGTTTGCTGTCCTTTCCTTGTTAGGACAAACTAAACTTTAGCAATATCCATTTTCTCAAGCACTTTGGCACTTTTATTTGATATAAAAAATATATTCTGATGTGGAAATGTATAGAGATAGAGATGTGTCTTTTAATATTCCACCAAAAAAAGGCTGCAAACGCTAAAAATACTTTTTAGGGATCATATTTAATAAATCATAAAGCTCTCTAATATCAATAGTTAATAATAAAAGCTAAGTCAAAAAAAAGAAGCATTTTTCTAGCTCTATTATAGCAAAAGTTAGAGTTTTTTTTTGCTAATTTATTAATCTGACCTTAAGGGCTACAAAAAATGTCTCGACCTTCTCCATGGCTACTTATGTCACAAACCTAAGAAACTAATAAAACTTACTTTAGATGATAAACTCGAGTTTTCTTTCTCTTTGTGTTTCTATTGAGTTTTATAATCTTACGTTTTCATTCATTTTACATTTTTTCTGAAAATAAATATCATCATTATTTTATAAGCAACACAAGTTTGATAATGAGATCTTAATGAATAAAAAATAATATGAAAATGATGAACTATTAATAAACAAGATTAAAGAAGTATATAATTAAATTATAGAGAGGAAAGGAGATGACAATAATGAGTAAAATTCTGAATCAAGGATCTTATGATTATTACGAATATTTCTTGTTAATTGTGGTAAGCGTAACATCCAGGGAATAATAAAATGATATCCAATTCAATAAAATATTTTGACGAGTAAAAATTCTGCCTTTTGTAGTTTATGAATATTAGGAACAGTTCTTGCTAATTGTGGCAAATCCAGGGAATAATAAAATAAAATCCAAATAAATCGGATAACTAGTTAGGCATAAAACTATCTAGAAATACATAAATAAAATGCCTCATATTTTAACAGCTGAGAATAACTCTTAGTTAATAAGATAATTATAAATCATGAAAATTTTTGTGTTAATTTCAACTGAATACTTGATAATAGAAAGGTATAGGGAGGAAATAATAATTACATAAACCTAGGAAGATAGTTGTCTTAATGTGTGTTCATCGGTTCAATAAAGTCTCTAAAATAATGTTAATCATATTGGTTAATTTAAAATGAAAAAAAACTTTTGCTTTAAAATAAGATTATTTGAAAAGTTGATCTTAAAATTTTCTAAGATAAAAAGTATAGTAATTTAATTTCAATATCATATGTTAGGTCTATTCCTATCAGAATTCTGTTCTCTCTTCTATTTCCTGTTTCATAGTTTCTTCTACATTCTAAGCCTCCATGTTGATAGAGAGAGGATCCTCATCTAGAGTTTCTTCTTCTTTTATTTCTTTGATTAAATTTTGTTCTGGATGTAAATATTTATGGATACTTAAGACTTCTTGAGATTCAAATGTTTTGTCGCAAACATCACATGAGATAGATTTGTTATTCTGAACCTCACTACAAGCAGAAACATCAGTCTCAATCTTGATAGAGAGAGGATTCTCTTCAATAGTTGCCTCTTCCTTTATTTCTAGTTTAATAACAGCATCACCACAATCAACAAAACTTGTAGAAGTGGAAGACGGAACTGTATTCTTAAATGCTAAGTTGAGAAGATGGTTAGGTGATTTATTATGCTTTGACAGTTGTGAACTAGAGTAAAAAGATTTCTGGCATAATACACAGGAGTATGGCTTCTCGTTCTCACGGACATGGATCCTCTTATGGACAGTTAACAACCTATTTGTATGGAAAGCTTTTTTGCATGTATCACAAGAGTATGGCTTCTCTCCTGTATGCATTCTGTTATGAACAGTTAACTCATAATTTGTAAAGAAAGCCTTTACACATGTATCACAAGAGTATGGTTTCTCTCCTGTATGCATCATTTTATGGAAAGTTAACTCTCTATTTGTACTGAACGCTTTTTCACATGTATCACAAGAGTATGGCTTCACTCCTGTATGAATTGTTTTGTGACTTTTAAAAGCAATACTATTTGAAAAGGCCTTTTCACAGGAATCACATTTGAATGGCTTCTCTCCTGAATGTATCCACTTATGGACAGTTAACGCCCTATTTCTATTGAAAGCTTTATTGCATATATCACAAATGTATGGTTTCTCACCTGTGTGGATTCTTTTATGGCGTATTAGACAAGTTTGTGTTATAAAAGCCTTATTACATGTATCACAAGAGAATGGCCTCTCACTTGTATGGATCCTCTTATGTAATGTCAATTCACCCTTCGAACAGAAAGACTTTTCACATGCATCACAAGAGTACGGCTTCTCTCCGGCATGCATATTTCTGTGTCTTGTTAAGGCACTTCTGTCTGAAAATGCCTTTACACATGTGTCACATTTGAATGGCCTGTCACCGCTATGAATTCTCATATGAACCTTAAGGCTGTAATTTCTAGAGAATTCTTTGTTGCAGATGTCACAAGTATTCATGTTTAATTGTTCAATGGTTTTGCACTTAAAATATAAAAAAATCTTGGATGAAAATTCTAACATGATTTAACTTACGATAATCAGTATGAACTCTTACATTTTTTGTCAAATTAAACTTTGAAGTGTATTCCTTGCAGCAGATATGACACTTGTTCATGATGGATTTTTAATTGTTCTTGCACCTTAAATAAATAATATTTAACATAATTCCTGAGTAGAAAAGAAAACAAGGCTGACAACATCCATAAGTAGCGAAGCAAAAAAATTATGTATTGGAATTTGTTGTCAAAAACAATAATATTAGAGAGGAATAAATCACAAAACTTTTCAAACACTTTTTTTTATTTTTTAATATTTACATTTCATTATGATGACTGACACACTGACGATTAATGTTAAACATACCGGATTCTCAAAACAACGAGCGATTTAATTTTAATACTATAAACCAAAAGAATTTTGAAAATCGAACCAAAGACATAGGGAAATATATGAACATTAGAAAAATAGCAAAAAAACCTGCATCAAAGCAGTCCGACTGTCCTGGATGTTTTATACTTAATTAATAATGCTCCATATTGATGATAATAATGACAATAAGTTTAAGCCGTCTATCTTTTATAGGAGCAGAGAAAATAAAGATATGAAGAAAATATGAAAAAAAAATAAAAATAGCTAAAAACCTGTTAAAAAGCAGCCCGACCGCCATATATCTTTTATACTTAATTATGCTCAATATTGTTAGGAATGTGAACAAGAAATTTCAGCCGTCTATCTTTTAGGCGCTATGAAAATCATGTGGGGCGGAGGGATTAATTAATATTAATTCTTGCTTTGCCTAGCGAGTATAAGTAAGCTTCCCCTTGTTTTAGGAAGTAAATTAAAAATAGAAGTCGATGAGCATTTTTTTTCTTTATGCCTTACTCAAAATACCTATTGAGACAGTCATTTTTTGTCAATTTTTTTTGTAGGTGTGAGCAGAAGCGATTTCAAGCCATTATATTGTGATTATATTATTATGTATATGTTTACTTTATATAACACTAGCGGCTTCGCTTTTTGTATGTTAGCACCAGGGCCAGCTCAAGGTCCACGCTCAAGTACAAGTACTTGACCCGCTGTCTCAAGGGACCTACTCTTTATTACCTAACCCTCGCCGAGTATGGCAGGTGTCCTAAATTAAGTCACCTTAATGAATGACGCTCTCCACAGAGGAGCTTGGTTAAATTTGTACTTATGTGATATTGATATATGTGAAATTGCTTTGATAACAGCTTTGCTTTGAGTTATTATTGAAGATGTTTATACTATGTATTACTAAATAATTCTAAGTCCGATACTATATCATACTATATGAGTTAAAAAAAATATACTATATATACTATATGGATTTTAAAAATATACTATAAAAATACTATATTTTTTTTGTTTTGGAGTG
>LS055360.1:0-16689 GCA_900241095.1 Acartia tonsa
GCTAAACGGCTGAGCCGCCAGCCGTTACTTTTCCAACTTTTTGTTCGATTTAGGGAAAATAGACCTACCAAGGATTATTCATGCACAATTTCAGATCGAAATTCGAATTCTAAGTGCCATTTAATCATTGATTACGAGATGGTTGCATTAAAAAAACCCCCCTTTGTTATTATGGTAATTTGAATATTTTTTTGAGATATTTAAGGGGGAAAGTTTTGGAGGATTTTTTAAGCAAGTTGAATCAATTTTATAAATTCTAATAGGTATTATTTTTTTTTATTTATAAGCACAACATGACTGATTTATTCATAACATAATAATATCATAATTTTAAACTTAGTATAAATATAATACAATAATTGTAATAATGTAAAAAGATGAAATATTTTATATAATATATTTATAAATGCCATTAATGTATTTTGTATTATTATAGGATAACAAGCTTGGTAGAAAAATTCTAGAAAATACGATAAGACTAAAAGGAAAGGGGTCAAAAGTGCCAATTTATTAAAATCAAAACAAAGAACTCAAACAACGGTTCAACTGTGAATAAGCAGTGATTTTAAGGAATAAGACCATGGATAATAAATGGGTGTCGACTATTCATTAGATATGAAAACTAAAATCACCCATTCAGTAGATATACGTGTGGAAATTGCTCGTTTGTACCAACCAATCATCAAGACCACACTTTATTTAAGCACACAATGAGCTGAAGCGGTGACTAAACTTTGGGTACCAGTGCACTTTATAGTCCGATATCCACTCCCTCCCCGGAAAAAAAATTTCATCCGCCAAATACCGCAAAAAAAAATTTTCCAGTGTTTATTCCAGCTGACGTTTGTTAAAAGTTCCAAATTGTATTACATTTAAGCAACTGCCATGTAAACTCAAAACGCTACAACCATTTTAAGACAGAGTTACTTGATGATTCAAATAATTCCACTTTCACCCCCTTCCTTTCATTTAAATTGAAAAGCATTGACTATTAAATTGTTAATATAAACTTTCTATACAATGTTTATAATGAAAAATAACAATAAATAATCATAAATATATAATTATCTTTGTTGTGTATTATCACAATTTAAGTAGATATTTGAAATATTTTAAGCTTTCCTATCGAAAACGCCATATTAGATGTCATTTTTAAGCGAAAATAAAAATGGGTTTTGTATTGCTTAAATTATAATTTTAATTAACTAATGTAATTTTTAAAATTAAACCCTTCTCTTGAATGCTACTTATAAGATCTTTCAATAAAATTTTGACAATATTAAATTTTAATTATATAATTCATCTTTAAATCTAATAGGATTTGACAATCTAAAATATTTACATAACATACATGCAATGGGTGTTTTAAAAATCTGCGTTTCGACAACTTAAAAGGTCTGTATAATTCTGTTTTTAAAAGTCCTAGAGTATTTCAAATAAAAATCTTTTAAGATAAAAAATAACCATCTCTAAAAACTGCAGGTTTAAAAACACCCTTATAAAAATGGGTAATTTATACTGAATTTTTTACTAACAATGGATACTATATACTTTATTTTTAGGTGAAATAAAAAAGAATACAAAAGTGATGTATAAACATTAAATCTAAAAATTAGAAAAATTATGGAAAATTTATATTAAATGGCATCTAATACTAATATATTCTGGATTTATAAGTTTGATTTCATAAAAAGGTTTTATTTTTAAGCTAAGCAATAAAGCTACTTTTGAATAAAATTCACAGAATATAAAAATGCCAATAACTGAACACTTAAAAAAATTGTACTATTTGGCAAATAATGAAATGCTGTTTGGTTGATTGATGGTACTTGAAACTGCCCCAAATAGCACAAGGTGTTAAACTAAAATTCGTTTGGCCTTTTTTTCAATCGGGGTAAATTCGGATACCATCAGGTTTATTTTAACAATGAGGCGTTTACTGGTTTATTTAAAATCTTTCTATCATCTCGAAGCTTCTACGTCTCACAAATACGATATTCGTAAAAAATAGCTCAAAAATATTGATTTAACTTTAGATGATTTTTTTGGTAAAACTTGGAAGAATTTTGAAGAAATTTTTCATAGGTATATTTTTAAGAACTGTAAAATAAAATTAAGCTATTATGTATGAATACCTTAGAATAATCTAAAAATTAAACATAGCGTATCCAGTCATAGTTAATAGCGGAGCAAAGATACTCTATACACGAAATTATTGTTGTACGTACAGACATAAGAGCTATATATTAAGACTTATAATATTATTATAAAATGTTCAAGTTGACAGTTCTATAATCAATCTATTAAGAATAGGAAAAAAGTAAGCAAAATATAAAAAGGTCTAATTATAGGTATATTTTATTGCTAGCTAAATGGCAGTAACAATCTTATGTCATGGCAGCTAATCATGGATTAGATGAAAATGTCTTAGGGTATTAAATGTGCGTTTTCAGTTTTTGTCTATACGTACATAGTAAATTGCTCTGACTTTTGAGGCAATCAGATCAGTTAAAGCAAGATTTTAAAATCCAAAAAGTTATTTTTTTAGCTTTTTTTGATTTCTTTGGTTCACTTTGAGACTTTTAGGATTTATAAATCTAACTTTATTGGCAAATGTTAGATTACCAATGTTCAATAAATTCAAGGATTTTTGTGGAAAAATTGGTTACTTTTATCAAAAGCAAAATATCCCTAAATTAAACTGCTTAGTAATTCAACATTGATGCCATGGAACTGATCTGGTTGCAGAGGTTCCGCGTACAATGACTGGGCACGCTATATGCTACTGGATGTTCCACAACGCTTTCTGCGACTCAATCTGGCCCTCCAGGGTCCGCGACAGCCAGATGACAAACAGCTGACTGAGGGCGATGCCAATGGCCACGCCCCCGACCGGGTAGAGGTTGCTCTCGATAATGCCTTGTATGGTTGGGATGCACCCTTCTATGTTGATCTTTTTGGCTACTTCGTCTATCTGTAATTCTTGAACCTAAATATGAATTCATTTCGATATGCGTAAACAAAAAATAATAAATTCTAGATATGTTTGCATGGAAAAAAAATAAAAATCACACTATTACATAAAGAAATAGGATTTCTGTGTGCCTTTCTAAAGAATGCAGATTCAGAATATACGTGAATGATATAACAGGAGAAAAATTGTCTTAAATTTAAGCTGTAGTATCCCCCCGCATTAATTACTCGGGCCGTTTATCCAGTAAGAGGAAAAAAGATGGGGTAAAGGGGGGAATATGAGATATCTATATTTTAGCCCACTACAAAGTTCACTTTATTATAGAACAGGAAAATCTGGGATAAATCTCATGGTATTTTAGGGAGGGGTACCTACACCCCATCCACATTTTTTTCTTTTTATAAATAAGGTAAAGTGGAGTGTTGATATCCCATCACCTTTCCCTCAAAAGCCCCTAGAGGCTTCTAGGGGCAAAGCTGCTAGTACTAATAAAAAGAAATATAATTTTATGTCACATATTACAAATAATTTACATATACAATAGTTGATGGTCACACAAGAAGGGCTCTTTACATAAAGAAGCTACGCTACTAAAAAACATTCAGTTACCTCAAATCCACACATGAAGTTAATGAGCGCCTCCTCTGGTGGCTTGTGGCAGCACGAGTAGGGTACACCACACCTCTCCACGGCTTTGCTTGAGCAGTTGAAATATTCATTCTTGCGCCAGTCCTTGTATCCCTCCGTGGACAGTCCACAACACTCAAAGTCTTGCTGCACCAGATCAATAAGGTTCTAAAACAAACATAATTATATTACTTACTTAATGTTAAACTTTTATTGAAATATAGAGAGAAAATGTGCAAGAATAACAAGTAAAATACCTACCTACTTTTTTTTGTAAATAAAGCTGTTTATCAACTTTCATGTACATTCGCTATACTAGAGTTTGCTCCCCTAGCATCTAGGTTAGGAGGGGAGGAGGGGGGTTAGTGAAAAGTCTATAAGCTTCCCAAGACTAAAAATAGCATAAAACTATGCCAAGACCTATGTGATTGTGCAGCTTCAATAAAATGGAGAACTTCATTAGTTCAGTGATTAGCAAGTTCTTAATGAACAACAACACTGTATGCTAAAGAAATATTTATGTTTTTTTTCTCTGTACGGCTTCGAAACTGATTAATATCCGCTGGATTAGAAACGGTTCTAAGCTAAAAAAACATGTATAGTACCGTATTAAATCCAGTTTTCTACGAATATAAAAATATAAAATTATAATACTAAAACCAGTTTTCTTAACCCGTGCCTTCAGCATCTCGAGGTTAACAAAACTGGTTTTAATCTTAGCATTTTTATATCCACGGAAAGCTGTTTGTAATACGATGCGATAAATAAATTGTTACTTTCAAATTAATAAAAAAAATCGTCGCAACTCTTCAATCAATAATTAACATACCTGGAAGTCAAGATCGTCTCTGTAGCTAGCTATCAGTTTTTCAGAAAGTTCATTCTCAAGGAATTCTAAAAAAAAAACAAGTTTATGTAGAACATGATTACGTCACTAGGTGAAAAAAATCCCCTAACTATCTGCTTTCTACATATCACAGTACAAATTAAACATTACATTAAGAGTACAATTTGAAACTGCTAAGGAAAGTGAAGAAAAAACTACATTGAACTTTGGAACTGCATAATAAATGTCTAGTTTTGATTTTAAACAAATTAATAAAGTATTAAAAGAATTATTGTAATTTTGAGTTTTGATACAAAACGTAAAACAATAAATAAAACATAGGAGTATTTTCAGTATTTAAGACTGTTTGAATTTTCAAAATCATTCCTTTTTACTTCGCTGTACTAAATAGCCGACCTCAAAGATAGTGGGGAAAACATTATCTAAGACCCATTCTAAAGGGATAAGACAATGGCCTATAAATTGATTTAGATCCCTAATGATGATACACAAAATTGCCCCTTCTGTAGATTACTACTAGCGGTTGAAACGTTAGGACACTCAACTTAATGAACCAACCAATCAAAATTGTGTAAAAGTCCCCAAAGTTGTTGAGCAAACTAATAAGAATACGCCATTATAAAACTATTGGGACTAGTGTAATAAACTGCCCAATGTCCCCTCCCTCTCTGTATTTTTCCTTACTTTTTAAGTGTGAGGGAAAGATTTACTTATAATCCATTGTCCCTGCAACCCTAACCCATTTAGGTTTGAGTGGATAAATGATTGCGAGGGATAAGATAAGACAATGAAAACCAAAAGTTTTGGTGGAAAAGTTAGGACACTACTAGTGTGTACCAAACAACCGAGATTTAATGCAAGTACAAAAGTTAGTTTACCTTTAAGTACTATTATAATTTACAGTCCAATATTATCCTGTCCCTCCCTTTCTATGACCCTTTTACTACCTGTAAGTTTGTGCGGGTATATGAACGCGAGGGCGAGTAGAACCATCTCCAGCAGGAAGAAGATCAGAAGACAGAAGGAATAAAATTTGAGGAAAAATAAATTTTCTCTTAGCGAGCCAATGCACCCAGCAAAGCTCACTATGCAAACTAAAAAAAATATATTTACAAATATAACTTTTGAGGAGTTTCTGCGAAGATGTGGCATGTCTTAGAATAGTGTAAAATAAAATAACTATTTTTAACATATCCTTTCCTCTCTTCCTTCCTTTTTTTCTATGGCAACTGAACATCAGTTCTACTTAATGCGTTTTTTCTTCAATGGTTTTTGACCTACGTATGGATGTTGTCATTGTTGTTATTTAAGTAAATCTGCGAAATTTATAACTAACTTTTACATACCTACTCCTCCTATAATAATTAGGAGAAATGCAAGATTGAAAAGCACATCATAAATTGTTTCTAAGGACAACACTTCTCCGTTTGTCCACTTGTCTAGTGTTGCGTATACACCAACCTAAAAAAACATTGAAGATTCAGCAAGTGGAATACCTAGTTGGTGGGAAGCATTAGGGGGGAGGGTCTTGGGGCGGATATGCAACTTTTGGTATCAAACGCAATATAATCAGTCGAAAAAATAGTAACTTTGATTGGCAGTTGCATAAATGTAGTGAATTGCAGAACGGCGAAAAACGCCATATCTGACGATAACTGCAAAATAAAATTACAGCAGTAAATTGTAGTCCCACCCCCCATTTTTAGGTTCCATATTACACCACTTTAAAGCAACAGATAATTTTAGCCTCTAAGTACTTTAATTTAAATATGATTAGTGTAGAAATTTTAATGGGTTATACATAATAAGAATTTCAGTCCTTTCCACATAAAGACACAAAAAGACATAAAAACAAAAATTCTAAAAGTTGGTCAAAAATACTACATAGGGAAAATCAGCTGAAACAGATAAAAGCGACTAAAACATTATTTAAGCGCAGTCTTAACGCCACGGTGAATCACATTACCCCACAGACACAGTTCATTATAGGGTAGCTTTGCTACTAACATTACAATGACTTACAGCAACTAGAAGCAGGCCGCACATCCAAAATAGGAAGTTGAACAAGAACATTGTATATTTGACACATGATGATATGTAGGTAAAGTTGTGTGGTATCCTGGGCCGCCTGCTGGATCTGCCAGTCCTGGCGGCGGCACTGGCCGGAGCCACCGCAGGATCTCTATACCTAAACAACGTGAATTAAAAGATCCAACAACAGGAGGGCACATAAAAAAATTGAAAATAGCAACGATAAATATTAAGAGTGACACACATAGGTATATTTTACCGCTTTGGCTTCGAATGACTAAAATATGAGGGAGGAAGGGGACATTGGGATGTTTATTACATTATTCCCCCATAATTTTATGATATCGTTTTCTTATTCGTTGGCTTTAGAAATTTGGGTAATTTCATTGAATTTTGATTTGTAGGTCCAGTAAGTTGATTATTTAAACGTTTCAACCACTGCACTAATTGTAATCTAAAGAAAGGATAATTTTGTTTATCATTGGGAATGTGCATCAATTTATCAGCCATTGTCTTATCCCTTTAGATCCCTGCTAATACATGCCAATTTTTAAAAATTTTAAAAAGGTTCTTATGCAAATCAAAATGGACAGGCATTACAAATATCTATCTAATCAAAAAAATCTATAAAAGCATTAAATAATTCTCACCTATAATCCCGATTTGGCATGGTGGTCAGATATTGAAGAGTACACTATCCACCCACAGAATGTTATATCACAACACAATCACATCTTTTCTTTACAATATTCTGAAAACAATCCATGATTACAGGATTTTTCAACACACTTTCTACTTAAATCTGTCTAAATATAATAGTAAGATATTTATTAAAATCACATAATGTTAAAGTGACTATTTCAATCTGATTTTATAGTTCTTATGAGATAAATTAAAAGGAAACTAGATAACAATTTAATTTATGAAATTAAACAATTCCAGCTGGAAGGAGATTAATAAGACCTCTCTCTCTCTGTGCAATCATATGTCTCTCCTCAACAAAGCCCAATGGTGTAGGTGGATCAATCTGAAAGAATAAATATTTTGAAATTTAAAAATGTTACCTATTGTCTGTCTGTCTGTTTATCTTAATATATACCTGTCCATCTGTATAAATGTCTAATTTGTACATTACACCGACTCAGAATTATACATCTATCCAAGTTATTGACTATTTGTAATGTGCATTTCTGTCAGGAAGTCTGTAATTGTATGTCCATATATATCCTTCTATCTATGTATCTATCCATCCTTCTGTATATCTATTAATTAGCCAAGTACAGCCGCCACTAAAAGATAACAAAGATAAAGATAAACATTTTCTGAAAAAAATGTTCTTCCATCTAATCTTCGAATTATGAAAATTTCAGCCATTTAAAATTTTAAAAGCAGAGATTTTTGTTGTATAATATAAAGATTATATTGCCGGACATTTTTCAATATCTGGTATCCGGCCAGATATCCGGCCCAACCCTACTATCCATCCTTCTGTCTATCTATCTATCCTTTTGTCTATCTGACTATCCTCCTATTTACCTTGGGAACCTCAGCTGGATCTTCAATGATCAGGTATTTATAGTTGTTAATAGGCTCCAACTCCCAGGGCATTTTGTCCACAACTCTGCTCAGCTTCACGCCAAGGTCGGTCAGATTGGGGAGTCCCTAGACGATATCAACTTTTTACAGATGTACAAGATGAGGGTGGGGGGAAGGTATGATTACACCCATTTAAAATTAGCCAAGTGATTTGAGATTAAATTAGACATGCTGCTGTTATTGTTAGGGATAAGACAAATGACGATAAATTAAAATAAATCCAAAAAATGATAAACAAAAATTACTCGTTCTATAAATTTAGATTATCGGTAATAAAGTTTTGACACGGCCCATAGATAATGTATTTAACTAAACAATAAAAATTTAACAGTAAGAGCCAAGTTTTTAAGCTAACAAATAAGATAACGCGAATATGAAACATTGGGTACCAGCATACATGCATAAGTTGAGGTTTCACAACCCTAGTGAAACTTAACTTTTGTCCTCCTTATGAAGTTCAACCCTATAAAAGGAGAAGAGGGGCCAACTAGCGTATCTGAGGAGCTGAAACATGCTGAATGTATGGGTAACAATGTAATTTACAGTCCAATATTATACATATCTCCTTTAATATGTTAATAAAATTCTTTGGCGTGTACTATATAGGCTGTTAATTAATGTATTAACTACAAAACTCATCCATAAAAAAATATATACCTCGCTTTCATCAGAGATGGACATTCTTTCCAGGGTATCAATGTTAAACTGGTTCCAAGTTCTGTTGCCACCCCAAGGCATTACTCCGCCAAAGAAAGCCTATAAAGAAAAAAGATTAGATTTCTTGAAAACTTGAGTCTTTTTTAGATTTCGGTGATTTCAATTTCTTATCCCACCTCTGCTAATTTCCTGGGTTCCAGCATAAGTTCGATAATTTCAAATTTTTACACTACCCTGACAAAAGTCCTGGGTTCCAGCATAAAAGCCCTGGGTTCCAGGATAGGTACGGTGATTTCAAATTCTTATTCTGCCCTGGCAAAAATCCTGAGTTCCAGCATAAAGTCATTGGTTTTGGATACTTATTCTACCTTAGCGAAACTCCTGGGTTCCAGCATTATTTCGGTGATTTTAAATCTTTATCCTACCTTGGCAAAAGTCCTGGGTTCGAGCATAAGTTCGGTGATCTCAAATTGCCATTCTTCTTTGTTTCTGCCAGACTGTTCAAACATGTAGCGGATCAAATCATTCTAAATAATTAATGAAAAATAATCCCATTTTTTTTAAGTATGAGGATGTCTCTTTGTCTGTAGCTAAAGATCTCACACAACACTAAACCGATCGCGATCTCCAATTTAGGGAAACTTTAAGTTCTCATGAGATGGTTTTAGGTTATTCTAACTCAGTCTTGGAATTTCAAAGCTTAAATAGTATCTTAAGTACTAGGTACATAAACTTTTTATTTGTGAACAAATTCTTATTCACTAAAATAATCAATATTTAAAATTGCTCACCATGGCAAATCTGTCAGGGCCAACGGCCTCATAAGTTTGTCCAACAGCCTCGGGGTCGTACAGAGAGTTCATGATGCCTGAAATTTTTTTTTGGTTAAAGCAGCTTTACTATAGGTATTTTAGGTCTGGAAAGTAATTTCCAGTATCGCTTCGAAGCCTATTAATATCCGGTGGATTAGAACAGGTGCTCAGCCATACTGAAAAATTATGTTTAGCATTGTATTATATCCAGTTTTTTATGAATGTCAAAATGTACAATCACAGGATAAAGACCAGTTTTTCATTTAAATATTTGCAGAGCGCTGTCTATAAGATGCGTTAAATAACCATTTGTTAGATTCTCTGAGACATACTAAAAATAATCTTTTTTTCAGTTTTAAATGAAAGAAAATATTTACAAGAGGGAAGGGGGGAAGTTTGCGGATTCCGGAAACAGTGTGTATAGGCTTTATCTTTGGACTGAGAGGATAGGTTATTAGGGATAAAATCATTCTTAAATGATAAATTTTCCCCAGTCTATTTTTTGGATAGGCCTCCAAGTTCAGGAGCTGCAGGCCTCCAGGTGGTCTCTGGACAGGTAAATATAAAAATTTAATTTTTTTATGAGTCAATGGTCAACTTAGGTATGAAACAAAATATCATATGCATTTTTTTCTTCTAATATGTAAATAACATTATAAAATATGCATATTTTTTTTTACAAGTTGACCTCTAAGTTTTCAAATAAAATTTTTTTATTTTTGCCTGTCTAGAGACCACCTGGAGGCCTGCAGCTCCTGAACCTGGAGGCCTATCCAAAAAATCTTTAAACTGGGGGAAATTTATCATATAAGAATGATTTTATCCTTAATAACCTATTCTCTCAGACTAAAGTCCAAGGATAAAGCCCATACACACCGTTTCCGCAAATGTGTCAAAACTTCCCCCCCTCTTAATCCCCGGTGGAATAAGGAGCTGGATGACAAAACAGAAATTAATGCTTATTTTCATTCTACTATCCGCGGAAAAATGACAACTGTCCATAAAACTACAATTCACCTGTGACAAGGTCAGAATGGAAGACAGGCTGCTTCACTGTGTACTGACCCTTCATGAACAGAGGAACTTTAGATCCATTCTGAAAATAATATCACCATTTACACCGATTCTACCTAACAAATATCGTCATGCCTAGTTTTAAATCATATATCTTAATAAACTTTAAAAACTGTCCATTACTAAAAAATGTAAAATAAAAAAGTTTAGCTTTTAATGAATTATAGTTCTAATCCTTATTTTCTTTATGATCGATCGGTATTCATTCTGTTATGAAAGCATCACGTATGTCCATAAAACTATACCAAGTATCTTTCTTTATAAAAATAAAAATGCTTACCCTAAGGAGCTTGCTAAAAATTTGGTTGATGAATTGATCCATCTGACCATAAACATCTAAACAGAAATTATTGTAGTAAATATTATGCACCAAAAAGCTTTAGCTAAAAAGTAATAACCTTTAACTATCTAAGGTATGTCCGTCCATCATTTAAGTCTATGAATAGGGGGGCAGGAGCTATATGTAACTCTACCCATAGGGTGGGGACCTTGTGCCAACTTTCAATTGGGTCTTTTAATATCAGCCAAAAGCGTCGGTAAATATAAACACAGCCAAGTCGCTAAAAAAGAGCAGAAAGAAATTTGATAGACTAAAAGGTCTTCACCACTTGGGCGAGATAGTTGTCTAGATTATACATCTATGTACTTATACATTTATTCGTCCATCCACGAAAGAAATTAAATAACACAATACACGGAGTTTTCACAAAAAAAGTGCCGAGCACTAAAACCCCTTCCCTTATTTATTTTGAAAATAATAGAAGAGTTTTTTCCCTCAGCATCCCTGTCGTTATGTTTAATAAATGGAAAAGTAGGTTGCGGGTAAAATCCGTAAAAGTGTGTGTTTTAAGGCTTAAAAATAGTAGTAGAACGATAATATTCATTAATAGGTGTATTTTTATTGAAAAGAACTATAGACAACAATTTTTTTTTAAAAAGATAACATAAATTTTTATCGTTCTACTACTGTTTTAACTTAAAACACACAACCTTTACCTACGGATTTTACCCTCAACCTACCTTTCCTTTTTTTAAATGGGAGTTCAGTACTCAAAAGTACTCTGAGTGAAACCGCGCTATCACACTTCTTTCTGTGATTGCAACTAACAAGGACAATTAGGTTCAAAAGTAACGCAGCTCTGTTAGACTGCCGGACCGATAGTGGTTATAGAGGAACTGTGCTACTAAAAACTTTTTTTATTAAAATCACTGCGGTGACTACACATATGATTGGTAAAAATGATTCAAAGACTGAAACACACCAGCGGGGCGGAAAATGGTGGCGTCGGGGAACTCGCTCCTGACAGCCAGTTCTCCCTCGTACTTGGTCTTCAGAAACTTGGATCCCTCCTTCATGAAGGCGGTCTTTGGCTCAGCTCTGCAAAAGTCGTTTTTTAATTAAATTAGGGTAAAAATATTTATTTTATTCTCAATTATCTAAAAAGTGGGCAAAAAAGTAGATCCTAAAACAAAAGTAACTGAAATACCCTCTGTCTAGCTATAGATTCTGCAAAACACTGGACCGACATTAATCTCCTTTACAGTTAAGTTTCTCATTGGTCCCGGAAGGTTAACTAATTATGGGAGAAGGATAAAATACTCCCTCCTTCCTTTTAAAACTAATATAAAATGTGAAATTAACCAACCCCCTCCCTTAAGCGCTATTAGAGTCCTCTAGGGGCGTAACCGCTAGCAATTAATAGTTCTTAAGAATTAAATATATTTTCAATAATCAAAATTAAGGTACCTGGCGTTAATATGTGACAAATGAACCAAACGCTTGACACCCATCTCGCGACAAATCTAAAAAGACAAAGTTAAAAAGAAATCACATTAGAAGAAAAAAAGTCAATATAGCATGTTACAGTTGTTATTCATGAAGAAACTTTCCAGTAGGGCTTCGAAACCGATTAAAATCCGCTGGATTAGAACCAGTTCTCAGGACTTTTGAAAAATCTTGTATCGCATTATTGACAATTTTCTAAGTATAGTAAATTAAAAATCATAACATTAATATTAGTTTTGTTTACCCGGGCCTTCGGACCCATGGGGTTAACAAAACTGGAATTAATCCTATAATTTATTATTTTACTATCCGCGGAAAGTTGATGAGTTAAATGACCATTAAGAATTGTGAATTACCTTAGCAATTTTAGCGGGACCAGTGACATTGACATCCTCGTAGGAAAAGTTCTTGGTCTCAATGCCCCGACCAATCAGATTGATGACAATGTTTGACCTGGCCACAGCACGACGGATGGAGTCCTCGTCCTGCAACTCAAAAGGACAGAACAAAACCTGCCCGAGATCACCGACAACCTAGAGAATTACAAATTAGGGTACTTATCAAATGTTGTTATGATATAGAAGAAATATAAATAAGTACATGCACAAAATACATTTGAATTTTTAAATTTAATATCTTCAGCATTTAAACAGTAGGTATATAGTAGAAAGAATTTTTTCCACCACGAAGTTTAGCTTGGCAATCATACTTAGTCTTGTGATATATTCAATTATAAAATGTGTTATTTTTTCATGATATGAGCAGCAATCTTAGTATAGTTGTGTCTAATTCTTCATATATTAAATATAAAATACATACCTATTACCTATGTTTACCTAATGGTTTTCTTGTAATTTATGCTTTGTTAATAGTCCTCTTTAGTAATCATTACAATAAAATATTGTAATATTTTTCGTTTTATCAAAAACGGCGTCATGTGTTAATTTTTGTACTAACCTTAAGTCTCATCATCTTATAATGATCTCCTCTGTAGGGGAAAATAATCTGTGAACCATTTTTACCAAGTCTGTTGGCCACGCCGCGACCAATAAAGCCACTGCCACCGAAAACGGTCACAACATCACCTTAACATTTATCAATTATGATAATGGGAAAATCAAATTCTAAAAAACAACTTAATTAACTAACTCAATAATTTTGATATTTTAACTAGGTACCATAGAAATAGGAGTATTTTTTCTAGCATAAAACTAGTTATTTTTTATACTATTTTCGGTGCGACAGGGCTGCTACGAGATAATGGCATACATGCATGAGCTTTCCCAACTAATTGTTAAGACTTTTGGAAAAAATATATAAGGTTTTGTCACCAAAATAAATGTTTTCTTATTCGTTGACCCATTCATCAAACAAACATAAAATATTTAATGAACTCACCAGAAAATGAGGATCTGCCGCCCTTTCCTCTCTTCATGGCAGCAAGATTGATAGAACGAGGCTTCACCTAAATGGAAAATATTTCAAAACATATCTACACATTCAATTTCTATAATATTCTCGAGCAATCCTATTCAACGCAGTGAACAGTAATTGTATGTTTATATATCCCAGTAGATCTCAGAAACGTCTATACCGATGGTTTTGAGACAATAATGGCAAATATCTTTTTAGGTGTAGGTAACAATCATATGTACGTATACTATCACAAAAGAAACAAAGACACGTACATGTAAATATCTCTAATAATAATATAAGTACCTCTGAAGAGTAAGGTTGAGCAGCGATAGCTGCGGCTCCCAGAGACCCCGAGGGGAGCTTCAAGATTGGGAGCCCCCCTCTCACTGTCAGACCAGCCATATTCAGTCTGAAATCTATTTAATTAAATTATACATGACCGCGTTTTAAAGATAATTGTAACTGAATGGATATTTTATACCTATTAATGTACATAAAGTAAAGTTAATTTATATTTCATTATTTTCTAAGTTTGTATTTTATTGTATCCAATGTCTTTCTATGAGTTTATATTTTTTCAGAAAGAAAATCAAATTCTTTTCCCTAGGTATATAAATGCAATTAAAGGATAAGTAATGAAAATCTCAAAAATTGTCTAAAATAGATTATAGCATTCAGATCCAATTTTTAAGATACTAACATAATGTACAAGAAGGAATACAAAATGGAATTAGTATAGTGGTTTGGTTTGTTCAAATCTATTTCAAATTATTGAAACATTTAATGGCAATTTTATTTTCCAGAAATTCCACCATTACAAACAGCCATTACCTATAGTAAACAAAGCCAAGGTATATTTTAAACATATTTTTCTAAAAAATACCAATAATCAGCATAATTATTTGTATGATCACTTTTAAGACGAAAATAAATGTGTAAAATTGCATAAAAAGCCATGTAAATATGACCTTTCACTTGGACCACAAAGGCATCCTTTTCCTCTTAGGCTGAACTTGAGATTCTGAAATTCAGCGGCATCCGCGCATTCTCCATTGAAAACTGGTTTGGTGTGGCACAAAATGTCGTCGTTGATTTATTTATGTAACAATAAAACTCTGCATAATATTTCCTTTCCTTTTTTAATAATTTATTCACGTTTTTTTTAAAATATTTTTTAATTATATAAAGAAATTTAACAAAAAAAATACACATCTACCCTTGATTTTGAAACATTATATTTTTAACAATTTTTTTACGGACAAAATGATGAAACTATAACGGGAAACTTTGATCAATAAAATTTGCCCAAAATTCTTACAAATTTTATTGACCAATGAGAGAAGAGATTTTTATACATTGACCAATCAAATTACAATAAATTTTAAATTGACAAATCAAAACTATTTGTATATTTATTGACTAATCATAATAGATGTAAACAGAAACATTCCTGAGCAGATAATATTTTGCAGACACTTAATTTTCAAAATTCAAAACAACTTGCAAGTTTGATTTTCAAAAAGGCATTAATGAATTATTCCGAATTTTAAGGTAAATCAAATAGTGGCTTTTATTTTAATTTATAGAGAAACTAATTATCTATAATCCACATTGTCTGTCCGACCATCCTTAACGTTATGGGCGAGAAAAATGTAATTTTCTCGACTGCTATTTAAAATGATCTATCAATTTGTTGCAAGGTGGTGATATATATATCTTACCAAGGAACATTCGAACGATTTACTTTACCACCTAATTTTTTGGCGATAAACGTTGTAAAATCGTCTTTTCAAGCAAAAGGTAGCATGCGACTTCGCCATCAATATCTTGTAAGTAGCACTATAGTAGCATAAATTAAAAGAGCGAGAGAGATAGAGAGAGAGATCATACCATTCCCGGCTTAATTTAAGAGATATGTTTCTCTCTCTCCCTCCCCCCCTCTCTCTCTCTCTCTCGCTCGCTCTTTTAATTTATGCTACTATTGTGCTACTTACTACGATATCGATGGCGAACTCGCATGCTACCTTTTACTTGAAAGGACTTTTTTCCAATGTTTATCGCCTAAAAATTATGTGGTAATTCATAAGCTAACATTTGAGATATCGAACAACGTAGCATGCTACCTTTTTTAAAAGTTTCGCTGGGTATCGGTCACGCTGTGTAAGACATACATATTTTTTACAATTTTATGTTAAATTTCTATCAAGTGCAAAGTAGTTCTTTTCTTTCTATGACCTCTGCATGAGAATAGGCTAGATCTTCAATCAAAAAAGTCACACTGTCCGCATTTGTCCATGATCCTTGATATCATGAAAACTGACATCCCTTCTTAAAACTATTTTGTTTAGTTCTCAAATTATTTTGTTTCTAAGATGATTATTTTTAAAATACCTACTTTATAAAATTTATGTTTTACGTGATTATAATATTACACTAAAGTTTTAGAATTACTTATAAATGTAAATTTCATTATTGCTATTGAGTATTTATTGCCAAAAATATATTTATTATATATATTATTGAATTGAATGACTCATTCTGTCCAATGTCTCTTTCCTCCCTGTTTAAAGTAGACTAATCAAAATCAATAATTAATGAGTTTGAAACATATAGAAAATGACTCATAAATATAGCATAGTTTAACATGGACCTTACAATGCAATACTCTCAATTGCAGCAGCGAACTATTGTCATTCCAAAAGCAAATAATAATCGTAGAAGAGCAAGCATTAATGGACGAACTCTATGTTATTTCAGGGATAGCTTTGAGATGAGGGGGAGGCTTATGGTTTATGAGAACACGAGTGATTATGGCACTATGTCAAATCAGGTATAATTCATTCTTTTAGGGATATGGCACATATAACTA
>LS055361.1:0-16673 GCA_900241095.1 Acartia tonsa
ACAAAAACTTTTTTTAAAAAAATGTTTTTGTTTTCGGACTTTTATGGCCCCGCCCCCCCCTACCCCTCCTTCTTTTACCCCCCCCCCCCCCCCACGTCTTGCTCACTTCCTAAGTTCTCTTTCCCATTCTGTTGCTACACATATATATCAAAGTGGACGGAAATTTATCAACTGTTAAAATATGTTCAATTAATGTGTCAGAAAATATACACTTTCTGTGTAATTGGCAATTTATATTAAGGTTAATATCCATTTCTAAAGAAAGAACTAACGAATTCGTTTTTATTATTATATGCTTTTATCCATTATTATTCTCTAAAAAAAAACTCAAAATACCCTGAAAACGTTTTAAACTACAAAAAACTAAAATTATGTTTCTTTTTAGGTTGTACTTTTGTGTGTGACCATCCATCTACATACAAACATTACACACACGCATACAGTGCCTTGGATATATCTGCTTTCTCCCCCACCCCATTCTCTATTTACCTCACACAATCTCGCCCAATCACTTCCTCCCCCCCTCCCATCCTTCCCCATACTCCTAACTGGAACCTGTTGCTTATATCCAAGCTTCCCCCTGTGTCATCCCAAACATCATAAAATCTCCCTTCCCTTCTCCATAGGCCGGTGCCTGACTTAAGGGATGCTTTCTTTTCTTATTTATTAAAGATTATATTTCATTCTAACATAAGTAGAGGTGCTGTTAGTTATATTTATTAATATGATTTGTTAAGAAAGCATATTTGTTGTAGAAATTTGAAGCAGACTATAGTAAACCCTGGTAACTATAGTCCTAATCTACCTTCTCCTTTCAGCCAATACTTACAACCACACACACATATAAATTGCCTTCCCACCTCTCCTGTGCTGCCTTGTCCAGAGAAAATCTACAACTCTCCTACCCACACCATCTCTTCCTGTTCCTAGGCACTTTGTTGCACCCCTGTGGGCACCCCCCAGCCCCCCTCTGTATCTGTGTATAGAGTAGCGCAACTGCACAACACTAGTTTTCTTCTCACTCGCACACCAATCACCATGGGGCGCGGGGCAGACGGTGAGTTTCTTATTTTTACATTATTTACACATTAAAACTTAACAATTTTTTTTATAATTTTTAATTTTACTTAAATATCTTAGATTTTTAAATATTTTTGATAAAATAATTTGTTTATGATGTGTGTGTGCTTAAAGTGATGAATTAGTGAAGAGATGTCATTTTTAATATGGATGTAAATACTAAATATTATTAATTTGTGGTTTTGTGTTTCTTCATGGTTCAAAAATTTTGCAATGTATTATGTGTTTGTGTGGCTGTCATGTTTGTGTGTGCGTTATAGCGATGTTTATCTTGAATTTTACCTGTGTTTTGCTAAAATTTATGGTTTATATTTTGTCATTTATCCATTTTATTATATTTTTTGTATATGCTAAACATGACATGAAAAATATGTTTTATTAGAATATAAAAAATAAGGCCACAAGTTTATGTTTACTAAACACCTGTATATTTTGATTTTTTATAATTGTAGCTTATAATAGTATTTAAATTCACATTTATCCATTAAAATTTAAATATGCATATGTATTATATTTTATTTATAAAAGCGGAAACACATGAATATTTTTGCTTTTAGAAAATAATTCACACATGTTCTTATTTAGATAGCTAAGGGGAATATTAAAATTTTCTTACTTTGCACTTTGGCAGGCAATATTTTGTGTTAATTAATGATTTTTCAAATCTTAGGGGATGGGTTAGAGGTGGAATATACTAGGTAGTTGTCAATGTAATTTAAGACTTCACAAATATTCCTTTCTTCAGTTCATAAATCTTAATTTTTATCAAGTTTATTATAACTAGACTATGTATAAGCCCTATTTTCTTCTTTCTTTAGTGTTGAATTTAGATAAACTTAATAAGGAAATCTGCATATAAACCCTATGCAAAGAATTTTGTTTACTTACCAAATACCATACTCTCTCCTTTGCTATATTTACTGAACATGGTTATTTCTTATGACAAGTATGTAATTTGTATGCTGAGTGCATGATAAGTAGGATATTATAATATGCTCTGGTTATAATGTGACCAGTTATTCTCATATTATAACAAGGGCCTATATAGGCAGTATTTCAGGACAGGACAATATACAACTATTCAAAGGGTTGCTGCATAAGGGGGAGGAAATTGGTAGGAAAAGGAAGAGTTGAATTAAAGGGGTGGTTTTCCTTCTTGCATTTGTCTGTGTGTTTGTGTGTGCGTGCCTTTAGACACATTTCACTTGAAAGATTTTCCTAAGTTTCATGGTTTGTTTTGCTCTGGGGTTTTGGAAAAGGGTTGAAGTTAATGATTTTTGTTTAATAAAAATATTTGTTTTGAAATCATATGGTTATACAATTGTGTTTATTTATAAGCACAAAAAATTACAATTAAATATGGCTTGGAGCTTAGAAGTTGCAATTTTTAAAATACCAAAATTCTTTCTCAAAAATATTAATTTTGATATATCTTATCTCTTAGGATCTACTTCTGGCTTTGATGTTTAAAGAATGCACTTTCTTTAGTTTTGATTTTATCATCCTTTCATGTATATACCATTTCTTCTCTCTTTCACTAGATTGATGATTATAGAATGAGTTGTTAGTTTTTTTTAATAGTCTAGGTAGTCCTTATTGTGTAAGAAACTCAATAAATCATCCATTAAAAGTTATCAACTTTTATTTTGTTATATTTTAACTCTTTATTTATTAGAAGAAAAAAAAATAATTTTTGCAAGCCTTTTTAAAATGTAAAATAAATGTTTTGGGCAAATTACAAATACATAAATATTAAATATGTTCTGGAGATAAAATTTTTTATATTTATTAATGCATCTGAATGAAACTGGAAATAATATTATAAGGTGCATAACATCCATGCATTCCTATATTTATTACGCAACACGTCCCTAAGCCCTATCTAGTAAAGCAGCAGCTAGCAATATTAGTTCATTCAATTTTGAGGAAGGGGAAGAGTGGGGGGGGGGGCAGCTGCAGTTTCTATGTTAGCATTCTATTGTGCATACCACATGTATTGTTGTAAGATACTTAGGGGTGTGTGGGTAGGATGATTTAAGGGTGGGGTTTGCACTCTAAAAAGATAACACATATTTAAGGGGTTCTTTTTCCTATGGAAAGGACTTTTTTGGCTTACTTTAATTTTGAATAAACTGACTATAAGATTTTTAAAGTACATAATAAAAATTATTTTTTTTTGCAAAAATTTCTAAGAGTGTTTATTGGTTTGTAAGGAATAAGGTGCAACGAACAATTGATGAATGAGGGGAAAATTTTGTTACGTGTAGGTGTAATGGACATGGAATAGTGTTCTAGAATCAATTTGTATTATTATTTGTAAGAGTTTTGAAGAAATCCATTAAAAACATTGCACTACTTAAGCACTAAAATTTAAATTTTCCCAGCATTTTATATTTTGTAAATATCTTTCCATGTCTACAAAAATGTACTAAAACCTACATTTCAGACAAATGCATTGTAGTTTTTTTAGGGGATTTAAGTATAATGCAAGCAAGAGCTTTGTTACAAATAAGAGATTTTTAAGTTGCATATGTTTATTATTACTTGATGTTCACATATTGAAATTGTTTAAAATTGGTTAGCAACCATTAATACTGAATATAAGATCAATTATTGGTCACACAGGGGTTCCACTACACAGCCGCACACACAATAAAGTACTTTCATTATAGTATCATTAAGTTTGCGTGGTAAGGGTTAATGTATTATGCCTTCAGATTTATATTGCCTCTTAATCATATTCTAGAATGTTTGACTAAAGTTTAGCTTTGAAATATTTTAGATTATTTTTAATATCTTTACTTTTGAAAGCTGTGTTATTGTTTTGTTTTTAGCTTTTTTAGTCATTACCTACCAAACAATAATGTCATATCTGAGATTGTTTAAATTCTCATAGGACACAAAGTGTCAGATGTTAACTGCTCAAAAAAGTTTATATATCGCAGAAATTTTGCCCAAATTGGGTCAACAGAGTAACTTAGATATAGGGCATATCATGAAGTGTTTTGTTTACATTTGATCTCAATTTAAGCTTTTTTTATTTACAAAATCTTATTATTCATTTTAGTTTTAGAAAGTAGGTATTTTCTATTGGCTTAAAAATTGTATGAGATATTCAAAAATAGAATTGCATAGCGAAATAGGAAAAAAAGTGTTGCAATTGATTCATTAAGACATATTTTGCATTGGCCTTGCTTGGCCCTAATAACATGGGCAAACTTGAAGAATAGGATGTTTAAGTAATATTAGTAATACTTTTTATGGATATTTTATATAAAATTAGTAGTTTTTTTAATTTGAGAAACTTTTTTGTTAAACGAGACCCAACTACTAAATATAAGAGCAATATTGAGGATGTTTCTAAAATAATTTTTTATTCCTTTTGTTAGATAACTATACTTACATTTTAATTAAGCATACCTATAAAGTTAATAATTATGTTAGGGATTTGTTGATGTTGTAAAAAAATTGAATTTTCTTTGTAAATTAATTTTTTGGTCAATTTGTTTGGGACATCATATTGAAAGCTAAAGAGGGGTTAAATTTCCACCTGTTACATCACAGCAGAAAACACATTAGTTTCTTGTCCCAACAACAATTACAAACGAAAGGTCTAACGTAAGTTGGCTTGCTGTTTTTTGTTGCATAGCAACTCTTTAATTTTTACCAAGTAAGTTTTTATTCATTAAGTAAATTTTCTTTCCTTATTTTGATTTTTAATTCTAATGCTTATTTTTTGGTTTGTTAAAAATATGTTGCATAATTTATTGGACATTTTCCTTTTTTATGGTTACAAGCTGAACACAAATTTAAGGTCCATTCATCTGAATTGTATTTAACTGGTTTCTAGTGGGCATAAATTTTTATCATGCAATCACATGGACTAGTTTTTTAAGAAGCGCAGCTACGGCAAAAGTGATCAATTTGTATTGCTATCTTAGTTTTTAGTTGGATGTTTATATCATTTCTTAACTTTATAGCAAAGAGCTTTTACGCATGTCGTAGAGAATAAAGGAACTAGAAGGATTGAAAATTTTGCACAGCTGAACTGCTTGTACAAAAGTTGTCCTTGTTAGCTTTAGCAAAACATTTTGACCCTCACTTTTACCATTTAAATGAATTTTGAATTAATATGATGGGTGTATGCTTTTATGTGTTTTTACTAGGTTCAATTTTGCAATTGATGTATATAAAAGGAAGTGCAGATTAGGATTTTCCTTTCCACTCTGTTCTATATCATATCATTACATTCAAAATTGTTTATTTTCTATTCAACTCAAATTAAATTAATAAATTCATATTGATAAAATATAGGGAGTAGACTTGTTTTCGTTTCATTTGAATCATTAAATTTTCTATCAGAAGTTAAAAATAGTCGCCTCGATAGAACATCATAAAATTTACAAGCAATGATTAATTTTGAATAAGATTAGTGAAGAAATTTTTTTTTTTCTAGTTCTTTGCATAGAAATTGTTTTTGTGTCATATGGTAACTTACGCCCAAAAAACATGACGTGCGACAATAAACGTTTTGTTAGTTTACTAGGGCCCCATCTTTATAGTAAATATATGTGGAGTTTAAATGTAGATCTGATGTGTTCTTGTCAAACTAGAATTTCAGGATAGGGACCACGCCACGCTAGTCAAGGCGTGGAAAGTTAAAGCTATGAAGAGAAGGGGGGTGGGGGTGGTGTATATGTTAGTGAAAGAAATTTGCCATATCTTCAGTGATAAAAGGATTAGAAAATTGCCAAACAAAAAAGGATTTTTGTAATTATCTATTTTCTCCTGAAGTAATCAATCATAAAATGACAAAAACATAATTTTTTAATCTAAGCGTAAATTTATTTTTTTGTATTTAACTTTCCCTAAATCTGAAGAAATGTGAAAATGCCCGAGTAAAATTTGGGCAACGGTGCGAGTTCCTAAGCAAAATAAGTTTTATTCAGATTTGTTTTTATCCAAAAATATTATATTGATCATAATTTCAAGTTAATTATGGTTGGAAAGTTTTCCTTGTTTTTTTTTTATAATTTATGATCGTAATAATATGCCTATTATCTAATCAGTTTCATGCCCAAAACAGTACATATAAACGTTTTACCTATAAATTAGATTTTTTAAAGAATTTGAAAGAGTGAAAAATCCGCAAAAAAAACTTAAGTATTTGAAAGTAAGAATCTTTTTACATTCCATTTTACCACACAGTACATTCGAGCTCATGCAAATATTTAATTTTTTTTCGCAGATTTTATTTTTAATCAAGTTCACTTTGGTGAATACCCATCTTTTATAAAAATCGCCTTACTATGTTTTTTTCATAACTACGAATTTATAAAAATTTCTTTTTCTTGTTTTTCTGCTTAACTTTTAGCACAGAATTAGATTTCAAAATTAGTTAACATTTCTAAAAATTTGCAATTTTCCTACAATTTAGAGAGGAAAAAATATATAAATGTTAAAACGACATGGTAGGTGTCAGAGGAATGTTATCAATTTATTTAAACCTTTTAACCAAATATTTTAATACCATCAACCCTAAATTCTTTTCTTTATCTTTAAGTTGAGATAAGCTTGTCAAGTTCTTATTAATATTCAACTAGCATAGGAAGCATAACAGCTATTTAAGTTTGTATGCCTGATCGAATAAAAGATCATTAGGCATAATTGACCAATTAACATTATTGAAACATGGATCACTTAAATAAGAAAAGCTACACTGTATACATATAATTTTAGTATTAATATTATTTATTTCATATATTTTTCTCTGTTTTAAACTTATTAGGTAGTATTATAAAAAGTTTACATATTGATAAAAAAAAGTCAGATTTGTATCTCATATTTCTTTTTGTTTACACAATAATCATAACACAAGTTTTTGTTAACGTTTTTGTGGCAAACTACAAATGTTATCTTTAAATGATTGATAGGAGTTGGGCAAAAATTCAATTTTTCAATTGGAAATTTTGTATCCTTAAATTGTACCTTTTTGAAAATATGAAAGATAAAAATACACAGTTTTAAAATTTGCTTATGTGATTGTGCAACGAATTTCGTTGAATATTTTATCCTTTTACCGTCTATTTAAAAACTACATTCGAAAATGTTGAATGCAAGATTTTCAGGGACTTAGGAACACACAAAATTCGACAAAATATTTGATTTTACGTTTAGTGTATTCAACTTCTACATTGTAAAATGCACTTTATCGAACCATTTGTCTATCCCTTATTCCCTGTTGAATATCTAAAGGAAAGGACCGGTTAATTGAAATGAATTGACGTCACAGTTTTCCTAATGAGATGCCTTCCGATGCACCTTATGTAACACATATATATAGAGCCATGTGATTCCAAAACAACATGCACACGTGTTTGTCGAGATAGCAAAAAATCTATGAAAAAAATATGATCTAGTCCCTTTCGTAACAACGATTCTTAAGGGGCGTTTCGTCGCATTTTCACAGTAGATTTTGTCCTATTTCTTGCCCCTGTGGGATGCGCTAACCTTTCCGGGCTATCACCAAAAATAAACTTTTAAAAGCTACTAAGAAAATACGACGAAACGCCCCTTAAGAAGCGTTGTCACGTAAGGGACTAAACCAAAAATGTTTTTTAACATCATTTCAAGTGCATTTTAAGGGCATTTTAGAATATTATTGATGGATGAGCTATTTTATTTCTAAGAAAGATATGTATGCGTTCTATTATTTTCTTATAGGTATTACATATCAAGTTAATATTTATTGATTATTCATGTCGAAAAGAGACCTCATACTTTATGTATGTATATTTTACTATAAATCTTTTTTGAATCTTATTAATATTAAAATAATAGTTTTAAAAAATACTAGCAGTAATGTAGGAACACATATAAAATATTTGATCGGGGTTACTAAATAATTTTATGATCTAGTAAATTAAGGTCCGGTCGAGACCAGTTATTTGTTATTCTTAGAATGGTAGTGGTCGCTTATTTTGAATATTTATTAAATATTAAGATTTTTAATTTTGTTTTAAAAACCTTTTTTGTAGGTATTAATAATATTTCATAAGTATATTGGCTTTTTTGGAATAAATAAATATACATAGAGATGAAAGTACATTTTCCCCCCGTCTAAGTATAGAACATTTCCGTTGCTTGATTAGGTGGATTTCCCACGCGGCGGCGCTACGCGTAGTTACTAGTTTAATCCCGATATTGGGATCGTCCCCTTTTAGTTTTGAAAGATAATGGCTGGATGGGTTTGAATGACGCCAATTCTTACAAGTGTAGTATATATCATGTATATCTTTACAGTTTAAAAACACAGAACTTAAAAGATTATCAACATATAAGCTTTCTAATCCTATTAAAGCCTTGTTTTTTAAATTTCTAAGTATTTAATTTTATAGTAATTTGATTATGTAATATATACATAAAGTTTTTTATTTTCTTTCAAGCATCACAATTTAATTTCCTTGTGGTGTTGTGTTGATATGTTTCCAGGCATATTTAGTTGATATGGGTCATGTAAACAGTGCATGATTAAATATTTTCTAAATCTTGATCGCATCATTTTGACAACATCTTAGCTATCAAACTAATATTTGATGCTTGATAAAAATATGTTCAGCATTATTTGAGAATTTTTTAGTTATTTAATATTAAGAAAGCAATGACTTTTTACTTTAAAAATAATAATTTTAAAAATTTTAAATGTATTTCTTTTTAATTTGTAAAACGTTTGTAATGATTCAATAGTTCTTATCAAGTTTGCAGATTTCTTAAAAATAATGCTAACGCAACTAAGCTTTGAGTAACTTGTATTTTAGTCGCAATGACGTTTTATTAGATGTACCAAAAACGTAAACATTAAGCCTTTATGATGTGAGCAGAGTATAAAAAGATGTAAAAGCTTTCATAAACAAGTCCTAATGATAAATTATAAGGCTGGAAAGTCCCATTTTAGTTAAACTTACGTCATGTTTTTTGCCGGTAACATATGACTCCTAAGCCTCCCTCCCCTTTCCCCTCCCTCTAAGACCGCCCCTCGTATCTTTATTACATCTGTTTGAGATAGGCTGCAGCTGGCTTTCCTTTACAATCTTAAAAAGAAGGAGGCGGTCATCTTAACATGTATTTACAGCATTTTAATAGCGTAGCTACTTCATTTTTCAATGTATAAAAAATTTACTCAACATATATTTGGTTAATAATTATAATTGAAAAGTTTTGATTTTAACTTTCTTTTGTCGCTAGTTTAAGAAAGTTGTTCTTGTTGAGCCTAGAAGGGAAGTCATCAATATAAAATATTCTGCCGCGGTGACTGGAATTAGGATGAAGTGGGGGAGGGGGGAAGGGGGGTGATGTGAAACTGCTGTTAAATAGACAGATTTCTATGAAAAAGGAGGAGTAAGGTGAAAAATGAGGAGGTAATTCATAGAACAAGCGCTATAGAAGCCGGTCAGCTTATACTGAAACTTCATACTTCCTCCCGCTACTCTCATCCTTTTTCTTATATTCCCCTTTTTAAAAAAATTATCTTTCTCCTAACTCCTTAACTTCATTTAGAACTGAGTTATGGAGTCGTTTCTAAAAAATATTTTCCCTTTTGAATATACATTTTTCTTTCTTAAGAATGTTTTTCCAATTCTGTCTGAAGTTTCGTGTACTTAGAATACATGTTCGGACTAATTATAATTCTTAAAAAATTCAAAATGTTTTCAAGAACTTTTTTAGATAGTCATATGGGTTTTAGTTTTGCCACATTTATTATTAGAATTAAACAATAATAACACATTTTACTACCTAATCTTACATTATTTACTTAGTGTACGCATCGGTAAATGAAAATGTTTGTTTAATTTATAGAAAATCAAACAATCCATGTGCAAATAGTTTTAATTTACACGATTTTAATACTTAAATACTTGTTGGGATTAATATCACTTTGATAAATCTAATAATCTAACAGACAGATTAAAGGTTTTAGTAGAGAACATTTGCTGCCTAAAAATTGTGTGGGCATAGTTAGGCCTGAAATATATTTTTAAAGGCTCACTAGACCGTGATGATTGATAGAATCCACAATAACTTATATAACTTATTATTTTGAGGATTTTATTTATTTTATAAAAAGATAGAAATGCTCGATCATCATTTTATTTATCACCTAAAAAATATGCCATACATTAAGTGCATAAGATCAACAATTTTAATTTTAAAATGTTTTTTTTAACTTTTATGTCAATCATGTTTGTCATCAATTTATATTTTTGAAAATTTTATTTTAATTAAGTTTATGAATATAGATTACCTACATAATATATAAGGAAGTTGAGAAAAGAAAATAATCAAAATCTGTTTATTTAAATTTTCTCTATTTTGCTGCAGGAAAAAAGTGTCAATATCTTATATTACTAACTTTCAACATTTTTCTATTAAAATAATTGAAGTAATTTTTCTAGAAACTAGTTCTAATTGTTCAAATAGCCACCATTAGGATTTAATGCCAAAGGCTTTTTGCAGTTAAACATATCATATACATTTTTAAAGCGAAACTTTTCAATAATTAGGAACGTCCGGACCTGAATTTAGACATGTTAAGCGTCAGTTGAAGTGTTAATGTTTGTTCTTCCTTTCGTATTATTTTAATGCTTCGCTTTTATGGATTTGGCATCCTAATGGAAACACATTTATTATTTTCTTTATCTATCAACAAACCAGACATAATCTTACTTTAAAAATCTAATATTTTTCATCTCATTTTTCTTCAAACAAATAACTTCAAGAAAAATTGAGTAATGTTTTAAAAATAAACAAAAATTTGTGTAAAATTAAAAGTTGTATGAAAGGAAGGAATAATGCACAATCATTTATATTAAAAACCACACTTCCACCATCCCCCCTCCCCCTCGCCTTAATTACCATTACATTTATACAATTTAACCAGTTCAAAATAGGGTTTATTTAATACTGCCAATTAAAAATTATTATTGTCTAAATATCAAATACCTATTAAAACACAATATTATATCAAGAAAAAATACAGGTATTTATTTTATATTTATTATCATTGCCGTTTAAAACACATTTGTAGATTTGCAAGAACTTAATTCATTAAATTTCTAGTTGACTGAATCTACTTGGGGTCTAATTATTTCTTAGAAAAGGATTACAGGGTGCGAGGTTCTGATACTTGGTTATCTAGGGCTTAATGGAGGGGTGGGGTTGGTTTGTTACAAAGCTATCTAAACTGTACACTTTTTATTACTATTTTAGTATACAATAAGTAAATTAGGATAGTAAGTCATTTTAACTGTTTTGATTCTAATAAACCTAAACACTCCATTAATCTCAGATAAGCGTTATATTTCTTGATAAGAGATAAGATTCTGATCAGATTTCAGCACTTGCTCTCCATATTTTTTGATTTATTACAAACTCATAATTTATATTTATTCACTCAATAAAATATTAGTATTAAGATTTAAACATAAAGCAAAAATAAAATAAAGTTTGTTACTCTTAGATTATTTGATTATTAGTCTAAAATAAATTAATATAATCCCATGCCTTAAATATTTTACCTAAAGTTAACTGAACTTTGAATTATTTATTAGCTTGGAATATAATTTAGATTTAAGGAAAATTGCTCTAGTTATAAACTAAAAGAATAAATTATTTCTAATATCTATTGTTTTTAACTTAATCAATTGCAATTCAATGCCAATTGTTTGAAGAATTTACAAGTTGTTAAATAGTGTTAAAAGTTTGTAAATATTATTGTTTCATCAATTTGATTTAAATAGAAGTTATTTATATTTATATTCTGAATATTTCACGGGTACTTAGCCACATAAGAATTTGATTGATAGATTAGTTTCTAAATGTAGAATAATCATTAGTGTCTAAATTACAAATAAATTTAAGTGTCTTAATCAAAAGTCTTTATCTTGGAAAAATTTAGGTTTATTAATCCTTTTATGGCCTTAGTTTTTCTTTCTTTAATACCCCCTGCCTTCCACAAAAATGTCATAAAAAACAGCTTTCTGTTTTAGTGCCGTTTAAGGCACACATATTTTTCTTTTAAAGTTGTTTATATCAAAATTATTCTTCAGGCGAAGCATATGTTTGCTCAAAGTTCAAAAATACAAGTTTTTTTTATTTTTGTCCTCATTTTTTTCTGCATGTGCCAGTAAATTCAAAATGGCTAGGAAAGGGATAAAATTTATTATTAATATTGTATAAGGATTTGAAAGGGTTAGGTAAGGTAAAAGAAAAAGAAAAGTTTTTTTTCTTTACTAAAAAGACTTTGCAACTGTATAAAAAATCTTATGCATTTATTTATTAGGTTTAAAATCAAAAAAAACTTCCATGCTTTTGTGTATATATGTTTATTATTATTTTTGTGTGATCATGTGGGTCTGTGTGATATTATCTGTGTGTTTGTATGTGTGTGAGTGTAAGGACTGGTATCAATTATTCTCAATGAAATCATGAATAGAAAAATTAAAGCAAGAGCATTGATATACATCATCTCAATTTATTTTATTATTATAAGAAAGCCCGAGACAGCACATTTGATTAGCATACAATGTAGCTTGTATATTATATGTACATTATTTTATTTGTAAATAAAATTACTACTATGATTTAAATGTGCTGAATATTAAATTTTTATAGCTATTGTATTACATTGCTGCTAGCTTTTACTTTTAGATTTTAATTGGATGTCTTTATGGCCTTAATGATATATATTTTCTTAATAGTAAAATTTTATTTCCTAATTTCAAGCTGAGGTATTGCCTTTCTTGTGTTTACACAAATGGTCTATCTAAATAGGAATCTTAATTTCATTCCATTGTTAAGACATTTAAAACGCCTAAGAAAGATTTTAACAAAAATAAGATTTTGATATTTTCTCATGTGTAGTTTCATAATTTGTTTATTTTCATTCAGTAATTTATCATTTTTTTTCTCTTTCATTCAATTTATGAGAATTTTTGCAAAAATTTTGACTTACATGATTTATCTTTTAGATTAATTTAATTATTATTTATTTTGAAAATTTAATATTTTTTTTCTATTTCAGCTAAGAAGAAGGACAAAAAGGATCTGAATGAGCTTAAGAAGGAGCTCGAGATCGACACCCACAAGGCCAGCGTAGAAGAGCTATGCAAGAGGTTCAACACCAACACTGAAAGCGGCCTAACAGCTGCGGCTGCCAAGGAGGGTTATGCAAAGTATGGTCCTAACGCTCTCACCCCACCACCCAAGACACCGGAGTGGGTCAAGTTCTGTAAGAACATGTTCTCCGGTTTCGCCATGTTGCTGTGGATCGGAGCCATTCTGTGCTTCGTTGCCTACTCTATACAGGCAAGTGCTTTCGAGGAGCCTCCAGATGATAACTTGTACCTGGGTATTGTGTTGACTGCTGTTGTAACGGTTACTGGCATTTTCTCCTACTATCAAGAATCTAAGTCTGACAAAATTATGGAATCCTTTGCCAACCTTGTGCCCCAGTATGCTCTTGTCCGTCGTGGCGGAGAGAAGCTTAACATCAAGGCTGAGGAGCTGACCATTGGTGACATTGTCGAGGTTAAATTTGGTGACAGAATTCCTGCCGATATCAGAGTGTTGGAGTCCAAGGCCTTCAAGGTCGACAACTCTTCCCTGACCGGAGAATCTGAACCTCAGTCTAGAGGACCCGAAATGACCCACGAGAATCCCCTTGAGACCAAGAATCTTGCCTTTTTCTCCACCAACGCTGTTGAGGGAACTTGTGTCGGTATGGTCGTCCATATTGGTGACAACACTGTTATGGGTCGTATTGCTGGTCTGGCCTCTGGTCTCAGCACTGGAGAAACCCCCATTGCCAAAGAGATTGCTCATTTCATCCATATCATCACTGGTGTCGCTGTTTTCCTCGGTGTTACCTTCTTCATCATTGCCTTTATCCTTGGCTACCATTGGCTTGATGCTGTCATTTTCTTGATTGGTATCATTGTCGCTAATGTGCCTGAAGGTCTTTTGGCCACTGTTACTGTGTGTCTGACCCTCACTGCCAAGAGAATGGCCTCCAAGAACTGCTTAGTCAAGAATCTGGAAGCTGTCGAGACCCTTGGTTCCACCTCAACCATCTGCTCCGATAAGACTGGTACCCTCACCCAGAACAGAATGACTGTCGCTCACATGTGGTTCGACAATAAGATTCACGAGGCTGATACCTCTGAGGATCAGTCAGGTAAGGGATTCGACAGAAACGCCCCTGGATGGGCTGCTCTCCAGAGAGTTGCCATGCTCTGCAACCGCGCTGAATTCAAGTCTGGCCAGAGTGATATTCCTATTCTGAAGAGAGAGGTTAATGGTGATGCCTCTGAGGCTGCTATCCTCAAGTGTACTGAGTTGACCCACGGAAACGTTATTGACTACAGATCAAAGAACAAGAAGGTTTGTGAAATTCCCTTCAACTCTACCAACAAGTTCCAGGTTTCTGTTCACGAGAATGGAGATGACCCCAGCGACAAGAGATACTTCCTGGTCATGAAGGGTGCCCCAGAGAGAATCCTTGACAGATGCTCCACTATCATGGTTGACGGAACCGAGAGGCCTTTGAACGACGAATGGAAGGATGCCTTTAACACTGCCTACATGTCTCTTGGTGGCCTTGGAGAGCGTGTGCTTGGTTTCTGCGACTATGTTCTGCCTGCTGACAAATACCCCAGAGGATATCCTTTTGATTCTGATGAGGGCAACTTCCCCTTGGAGGGACTTAGATTTGTTGGTCTTATGTCTATGATTGATCCTCCTAGAGCTGCTGTACCTGATGCCGTTGTTAAGTGCAGATCTGCTGGTATCAAGGTTATCATGGTTACTGGTGACCATCCCATCACTGCCAAGGCCATTGCCAAGTGTGTTGGTATTATTTCCGAAGGCCAGGAAACTGTTGAGGATATTGCCGAGCGTCTTGGCATTGATGTCAGCAAGGTTAACCCCAGAGATGCTAGAGCCGCTGTTGTTCACGGTGGTGAGCTCAAGGACATGGACGAGAAACAGCTTGATGAACTGCTTATGTACCATTCTGAGATTGTGTTCGCCAGAACTTCTCCCCAGCAGAAATTGATCATTGTTGAGGGTTGCCAGAGAATGGGTGCCATTGTTGCTGTCACTGGTGACGGTGTCAACGACTCTCCTGCCCTGAAGAAGGCTGATATCGGTGTTGCTATGGGTATTGCTGGTTCTGATGTGTCCAAGCAGGCCGCTGACATGATCTTGCTCGACGACAACTTTGCCTCTATCGTTACCGGTGTTGAGGAGGGTCGTCTTATCTTCGACAACTTGAAGAAGTCTATTGCCTACACCCTGACCTCCAACATCCCTGAGATTTCCCCATTCTTGCTGTTTATCCTTGCTGATGTGCCCCTTCCCCTCGGTACCGTCACCATTCTGTGTATTGACTTGGGAACTGACATGGTGCCCGCTATCTCCATGGCCTACGAGCAGGCCGAGTCTGACATCATGAAGCGTCAGCCCAGAAATCCCTTCACCGACAATCTTGTAAACGAGAGGCTGATCTCCATGGCCTATGGTCAGATTGGTATGATTCAGGCCTCCGCCGGTTTCTTTGTCTACTTTGTCATCATGGCCGAGAACGGTTTCTGGCCCAGCAAGCTGTTTGGCCTGCGTAGAAGCTGGGACTCTCTTGCCATCAACGACTTGGAGGACAGCTACGGCCAGGAGTGGACCTACAAGGACAGAAAGGTCCTCGAGTATACCTGCCACACTGCCTTCTTTGTTTCCATTGTCATTGTACAGTGGGCTGATCTCATCATCTGTAAGACCAGACGTAACTCCGTGTTCCAGCAGGGCATGAAGAACTGGTTCATGAACTTCGGCCTCGTTTTCGAGACCGTTCTTGCCGCCTTCCTGTCCTACTGCCCTGGCATGGACAAGGGCTTGAGAATGTACCCCCTGAAGTTCAACTGGTGGCTACCTGCCCTCCCCTTCTCCCTGCTTATCTTCGTGTATGACGAGAGCAGGAAGTACTTGTTGCGCAGAAATCCTGGAGGATGGATTGAACAAGAGACCTATTACTAACTCAATGAACTTTTTAGCGCAAGAAAAGTGCCAATTGAACCTGTGGCCTTAATAAAATAAAATAAAGATTTTTAATAGAGCTTCATATAGTTCTGTGTAGTTTTTATATAGTAGACAAGAATGAGTACAAATGTGCTGTTTTTCCCATCTGATTAATATTGTTTTATTTTTTCCTACAGAGATCTGGTAGATAGCAATGAGTTTATAAACTAAAAATTTAGATTATTTGTTTTATTTTATTATTCTTGAGCCCCATGGTTTCCAAACAAGTTAAATTTATATTATTCAAAGATTTATTTCTATCTACAAGTGTCTCAGTGTGGTTGATTTATTAAATGTTTAAAATAATTGGTAATTGTTTTACTAGAAGTGATACATATATTGTTTTTTCCTTCCTCAATAAATAAAAATTAAAATAAGTACAGATTTTTATTCTATTTGGGGGGGGGGGGGGGGGGGGGGGGGGGGGGGGGGGGGGGGGGGGGGGGGGGGGGGGGGGGGGGGGGGGG
>LS055362.1:0-16670 GCA_900241095.1 Acartia tonsa
TGAGTAACCGCAGGATCCAAATTCACCCAACTTTCAAGCTGCCCTTCAACACGGCGGCTCTCATTTGGGCCACAGTTGAGCTAGAACGACGTTCTATACCTTTTTGGAAATGGCATGAAGATTCAGCCAGGGTTGTCAGCGCAATCCATAGTCTAAAATGAGTTTTTAAGTTCCATATGGGTATCTAACGTCGAGAATCAAGAAATTTTCACGATTTTTGACGTTTTTGACATCTTTAAATCTGCCACGTTTCACTTTGCCGGAGTACTACTAATTTTTTATGCTCAATTTAGTATAGGTTAAGTAAAGTTTTGGGGAGTACCGGTAAGCTAGTAACTTGTAGGGATGGAGCGCAGTAGTTTTGAGCACACTTTGTCTAGAAATATAAAAAGAGATTTAGTAAATTTTTTTTCCAATTTTATTGTAACAAAGCTATGTTTTATTTCATCTATGAATTGGCAAAGTGCAAAGTCTATGTTATCTATGGCGGTGTTATCTATGTTATCTATTGCGCAAATTGTATCACTTTATTAAAGCATCAGAATAGCAGTTTTTCAGCTAACCTATTTTTATGTATCTTTTTTTAACACAAAGCATTTATCACCACTTTATTTGCTGTTTTGGATCATGGATCACGTCGTATTTTTACAGTAGCTTTTGATGGGTTATTTCAGGTTAGGTAAATGTTAATGATTGAACCGCAGGGTAAGAGCCCCCACGCAGTAGCTAGAGATAGTAGAAAAGCAAGTGTGAAAATACGACGAAACCCGCTACCTACTTTGTTTTCTTTTCATGATCCGCTATTTATCTTATTGCAAATTTTCTTATAATGATAATTATGCGGAAGAGATAGAACACAATTCATGACATTAAACAGAATTTCTCTGAATATATAAGGAAGATGTTTTCATAAAAATACAAAAAAAATGCGGATTTTTAACAAAAACCATTAACCCCTTTTTAATAAAAACTTTCATGAAGAAAATGACAATCATCATAGCTAAGTTACCTTAAGAGTAGTTTGTTTTAGTAAATTGTTTGTAGCGAAGCTTCTCTGTAATTCACTTTGTTAGTAGGTCAGTTAGTCAGTCCGTTATGCTATAAGGGAAACGGGATTTTCTCGACGGCTATTTAAGACTTCTCATCTTTTATGAATAAGTATCCATTACCAAAGAGCATTAACTTACTATACGACTGACATGGTCCTTCGGTCTAACGGTGATGGTACAAAGACATAATTTTCGTTGATGATTCGTAATTCCATATTGTTAATCACATATTCTCTCTATCTTTTTTTATGACCACTGTCTGTTTTATTACTCACTATCCGTTTGTCCATCAATGATTATTTGGTGCTTCGCTACTCATGGATGTTGTTATCCTTGTAACAATCGTAAAAGAACATTAATTAAAAGTAAATTCTAAATAGCTGTTTTATAATGTGAATTATTGTGAAAATTGTACAAACAATTTACTGTGAAGACAGACAAAGCAAATTGATCAACAGTGTGTATCCAAACTTTAAAAGTTAATCTCAAATTTCGCGATACTAAATTAAACTTAGTTAATAAAGATTTTCTTCTAAAAATTAAGCGCAATGAATTTTAAAATCTTAATATATTAGTATGTAACTACATTAATAAGCTTTCGTTATTTTAGATTTTTGCTGAGTTCTAAAAAGTAAATTCCGTTAAAATCAAGCGAATTTTAGGGAGGCAAATTTTGAGTATATACCAGCTTAAACATTCAGCATAAAATTTCTTGAATTTTTCTTCCTTCTTCTGTGGAACTCTTGTAAAAGGATTAAACAAATAACACACAGAGACAAATGTAGATTTATACTATGTTAGTTTATTTTTTTACTAGCGGTTGCGCCCATAGAGGTCTCTAGGGGCTTTTGAGGCTTGGGGGAAGTCGACACTTTCAATTGTAGTTTTAAAAGGAACAAGTTAAATATATTTTTGGAGGTGCGCGGCGATTTATTTAGCATGTAAAAAAAGAACCATATCGGTTCAGTGGTGTTCAAGATCCTTCGGTACACACACACAGACAGACACATACAGATCCTGTTAGTTAAAAGGATATTTATCACGTATAAATCTATTAATTCCACTTAGTTACATATTTAAAAGATTAGGTATAAAAAATGCTTCACAATAATTGGAACGTTAACAAGAAGTTTCAACTGTATATCTTTTATAGAAACAGAGAAAATTACGTTTCCCTAAAACGGTTTAGTCAGACAGACGAACATTTCGAAATATAGAGTAGATTCGGTACTAAAACAGAACAAATTGCCAAATAAAGGCTTTAAAAAAGCTTTCTGAAAAACAACAGGGGTCCTCTTTTTGCATCCAAAAACACTATTTTTTACTTTTACAACATCCTGAGTTTTTAAGTGTTTTAGTTTAAGAGTAATGTGAGAATTATTGCGCCCAAAAGACTCATAAAGAAGATTTTAACTTACTGTAGTTTTAGCATTTTATAGTTTGCGCTAAAAGCCACTTTTTAAATATTTTATATTAAACATTTTTTGTCGTTTTTTTGTAAATTAAACTAAATGTAAATTGTGAACTTTTTGATTACTGTTAAAGATCATGATATTATATGTATTTAAAATGGATAAAATAAATTTTTAAAATTAACTTTTTCTGCCAATTTTATAGATTTTTTTTACATTTTTCGTAGACTGTAGCCTCTAGATGCTTTACTTCAGAAAGGAAAGTGGTAGACAAAAATCATTAAAACACAAAAATATTTTTTTAGACAGGGTACTTAATCTTAATTAATTAAAATGGATATTTATAAAAGATTATAGAAAAAAAACGACACTGATATGGAGTGTTTTACTAAAATAAAAGTATAAAAATCTGTGAGAACATATAGAGGAAACAAAAGAACAAAGTGCATAAATAGGAAGAAAATATAAAAAATCTAGAAAAGAAAACAATAACAACTATGTAAATAAAGTGTCAACTTCTGCAGGGATACAGATATAGGTCAATGAAAGTAATTTTAAAGTAAATTTAAAGTATGGCTCTAAAATGTAAAATTAGACAAAAATTAAGAGACTAAATGTAGAAAGTTAATCAATTCCAAAATCATACACCAGATTTTATGTTCTATAATTAAGTGAAACTTGCAGCTGGCTAAAATAACTATTCCCCCCTTCCACCCCCTTACCCTATCCCCTCCTCCTCTCTTACTGCATGAACGAAGTGGCTTATACGCGAGTTACATGTCCAATTTTTCCCCTGTCAGGATATTTTTACATCCATTGCTGCAAGAGACATAAATTTTCGATTTTAGAAATACTTTTTATCCTCATTCCTTTGTCCCTGCCAAAAAGGCATTGAAGATGTAGGTCTAAAATGCAAATTTAAAGTGTGAAAAAATACCCCCGCTCCAAATTGACTTGTCAACTAGGAGAGACAGCGAGAAAAATTTGTGACAACTGTTTTTCTAAACAATGTTGAGCTGATTTAGTAGTACCTCAGCAACTATTACATAAAGCATTACTATTCCAGATTTGAAACAAATATGCCTGGATCTTTTAACCTTGTTTTAAACAAACCAAAACTAAATGAGCATCAAAATATGCTTTTTCTTCAAAATATTGTTTATAGGGTTCCAAGACAAACGCTGGAGTGACAAACGTCGGAGTGGTAAACGCAGGAGTGTCTATTTTACGTTAATTAAGTATTTCTAATTAGGTTAGGTAAAAATATGGATAAACAAATAAGCCCCCCGCAGAGCTTAGTCATTTAAAAAACTATAAGATGGTTTGAAATAGGTTACTATAGGTTAAGTTTGACTCCTGCCTTTGTCCTAGGACCCCCAAAACATATCAGGAGAAACTGCCGTAAATTTAAATAAAAATAACTTATGAATTTCAATCGTTTAAAGCCTTTAAATTTAAATTATTGGTTAAAAAGTTAAGAAACTACTAGTTTTTAACCAAACAAAGTTTTTTAACCAACTAATAAGATTTCTTGGTTATAAAATATTGGTTTTTAGTGTAAACTACATTCCAACTAGTGTAAACTACATTATACAATTTTTGTGTGCCTTTATTTTCTTTTCTTATAATGCTTGTTTGGACATAAAGTTCCTTGTCTTTAAAAATAATGACTATATTTTTGTATGCATTTTCATATGGATAGAGGGATAGGCAAATAATAGATAAATTAATCATATAATCTTTAACTTATATATTTTTAATCTGCCTTATTCTGGAATAACAACATCTGTTGTTTTAAGTTACTAACATAAAATAAGAATAAAAATCAATAAAATAGCACAAAACCTTATTTTCCTATACATACTTGATTTAGAAATATTACTGTATGAGGCATACATGTTTATTTAATTTTCATCTATTTGTACAATTTAAAATTTGTTTAGGATATATTTATAAGGACAAAGTAGAGCTATATTGCAGCGAAGCTGTTAAAAAGCCTAATGTTTAATTTTTTCATTTTAATTAAAGGCTATTTTTAGGGCTCGGCTGCTGCGCGTAAGCCGCGTGTAAGCCTCAGTGAAACGTTATTTTATAACTTTATTATAAAGGATGTCTAAACCTTTTCCTAAACAGACAATCCATCTTTAGGAATTTCATTTAAACAAGAGGGTTTATATTTGTGGCTCTTGCGCGGCTGAGGCACTGTTGCCGAGCCCTGGATATTTTTAATGTTTGCATATGCAAGCTTACATGTGTACATAGTTGTGTTTATAATGTGTTAACTTTCACATTTTTTTGGATCGTAGCATCTCTATAGTTTTCCCTTACTTTTTGATTCTTTAATCGTTGAGACACTTAGATTTGATACAGATACTTTTGATCTTTTATTTTCTTGTTTGAATTTTTCAATTCATAATTCTTATTGTATTTTACAGGCATTATCCTAAACAATCAATTATGTATTTTTACATTGCACTTTTAGAAACAGAATTGAATTTTTTTTTGTTTAGTCCATAGTTAAAGTTTTATTTGAAGTGTCGAAACACATTTATTTTACAAAAAAATATTCAAAGTTCTTCTTTTTTAACTTTATATAAAAGTAACAGGATATCTGTATGTGTTTTTGTATGTCTGTCTGTTGTAAAGAATCTCGCTAACCTCTAAATCTCTTTGCTGAGAAGCATCTTAAAGGTCTAGAGCCTTTAGGAAAGTTACCTCATCTCTTTAGAGAGAAATTGAATTTAGAAAAAAAGCTTATTTTACTTTAAGAAAACTAAAATGTAAGTGGATGGCCGACTAATTCCCTTCCTCCTATTTTTTAAGTCTCTTTTGAGGCCTTTAGGGGCATCGCTATTAGTAATATAAGAAAGTAAGCGTTTTTTAGTCTTAATTAATTAAAATGTGCTTTTCAGCAAAAATTTTCTAAGCTATGTAAGTAACCCTAATATAAAAGAGGTAGGATGTTTGTATAGCAGTTTTAAAATAAATATGCCTACTATTGATCCACTGTAGGTTTGGGCTATGTTTTTGTAGAAAAGATTTTCTACTAAAGTATTCTCGTGTCTGAATTGTTAATTGAAAAGTTAATCAGTCATGGTGTACATATGTATATGTTTCTACAATATTATATTTAAGCGACAATAGTTTTGAAATTCAAGCAATTTAGAGTTTTATTTATTAATATTACCTTTTTAACTGATACTTAAGTACAAAAAACACACCCAAAATCATTTCTAGGATTATAACAGAGCTTCCCTGTACTATGTAATTTAATTTCCAGTTTCTAAGATCTTATATAACAGATAACACACGGAGTTAATAATATATAAGTGCAATATAAATATCAAATTATTGAAAATGTTAGATTTTTGCGATTATGTAAAAACGTGAAAGGTGTTCATATTTGCATATCTAAATTTGCGAGTTGGCAAAACAAAGATCTAAAGAGGCTGAAAACGTTGCCACATTTTTTTTTGTCGAAAATCCGATAATAAGAAAAAAGTTTTGTTGAAATTATCTTTAGGTATACCCATCTTCCAATTTAAATTTTAAATAAAAATCCTATTATGACCTTTAAATGTTTAGTAAATAATCTACCTTATGATTACAGTTAAATTCAAAAAGCTATAACTGTATTTTAGTTAACTATTTTTTTTTATAAAGATAACGCTCTTTTGATTTTGGTTGTTAAAAACGGATATTGATCAAAAAGCGCAATTTCCGCAAAACCAACATTTATTTGACACCCTATGATGAGTACAATGTACTTGGATGGGTATCATGTTCTATTCTATACAATTTAAGCTTCTGAATTCACTTTAGACAACTATTAACTAACAGCAGAGTTGTGCATATATATTTGCCGTTATTATGTCAGACGTTTGGTATTTTTATTGTCTTTAAAGAATGCTTTGGTATGGCTTTGATTTTAATAGTTTAAACATGGGATTGGTTTAAAAAGGAAAGGGACAATGGACTGTTTATTACACTAGTCCCCAAAGTTTTATAATAACTTTTTCTTATTCTTAAGCTTAACACCTTTGAGGACTTTAATTAAAATTTTATTGAGTTTTTCATTACGTTGATTGTCCAAACGTTTCAACCACTAATTGTAATTTAAAGAAGGAGTAATTTTGTGCATACATATATATTGGAGATACACATCAATTTATAGTCCATTGTCCTATCCCTTTAGATCCATGGATTTGTTGTCTATAACACCTCTTGATTAAATATAAAAAGGTCACCCTGTCATTTAAAAACATGATAGCAGAAATTATTCAAACTCATTTCTAAAATTAGAAAATTGAAATGCATATGAAGAAACTTTTTAAATATACCAAACATTCATAAACAACTTTTTAATGAATTTTCAGATATCGAAAAAAGAAGAAAGTTTTGTTTAAAAGTTGCAAAATTTGAAATGGGGGTGGTGATGGTTGTGCATTACACCCCCTCCCCATTTGAAAACGACTAAATATGCAAAGTCTTAGACAACATCAAATAAAATATGTATAGGTGTTTCATTTTTTGAGTAAGACATTTTTTTCCTTTTTTCTTATGTAAGACAATGGGCGATAAATTGATATACATTCCCAATATACACAACTCATTTTCTAGATTAAGATTATTGATTGAAAAGTTTGGACACTAATAGCTTTGTCTAACCAATCAAGATTCAATAAAAGTGACTAAAGTTTTTGAGTCAACGAATATCATATCGTGGTTATAAACTTTGGGTACCATTTTAATTTGTTACTAACACGATTTTACAAGATATAGATAGGTTGGCAAATCCTTATTAAAAGATACTTTCTTTCAAAATCAGAACTCGACATAAAGTATTTTATCAGCATTTGATGACAATAATCTGCAACCGTGCCGCCATTAATGATTTGCGACTGCCGAGCCCTGTTATAACAGAAATAATAGATCATTGCAATCTGTTTTTAATGTATGTAAAATTAATGCAGAATTTCTGTTTAAAATTAATACAAATCAACAAGGATGACAATTTTCATGAGAACAAAGATCAAAATTTTTAACAAAGTAAGACAATGTTAAGTATGGATCTAGGGTTCTGAAATATTAAATAAGAAAGGATGTATAAAGCTTTTGAAAATTAAAATAAATAACTTTCTTTGTAGTTGCTACGTAACCAAATATAAACCCTATCGACACAGAAATCTTCTTAGAAGATTAAAATTCAATATAGTGAATTTATCTTCGTTATAATTAAAACCGGAGTCAACATTAACGGACAGACAGACGGACGGACCCGATCAAAAATGTAGAAAAGCTTCTTGTTAAAATAGGCACAAAGAAAATCATTCAAAACGGGGACAGTTATACAAATAGACATTCTACATACATTCTAAGAATCGATATATGTATTATTACTTGGATGTTGCACCAGATTTTCATGTACTCTGATAAAGTAATAATGATTAAACCATCCCCTCCAACTGGGTGAATGATCTGACCAATAAATGAGGCCCAAAATATCCACGTATACCCTATATCCATTCATTCTAGTAATTTTATCAATCCAAATCATGTTATGTTTGTTTGAAAATATTTGTTAGAAATGGTGTTCTGTTGCTATGTGTTCATTAAAGATGGGAGAAGTAGCTTAAAGTAGTTTGTTTAAAAATGAAAATTCAATAAAAAAACATGATTTCAATCGATTGAAATCTATAAATGTCTGTCCTTTTCTTGACACAAAGGAAATGGTTCAAATATGGTTGTTGCTGATATGTCTACACAATACAGCCAACATTACACATTATTATGACATATTGTCCAAAAAAAAATTCAGTTTTAGAAAAGTTAGCTTGAAGATAGCCTATAAGACCGTGATACACCACGAGATCTTATTTTGGTTTATCTCTGTACAAAATCTTGCTTAATTGATGGAAATCCCAACTGCCTGGTAATGAGTTGCGCCTGTTATGGGCCAAGGCATTTTTCCTACTTTAACTATTTATTTCGCGCATCTGACATAGCTGCAGTAGGAACAACTTATAACGTCTTTGGTTATGACGCGGTGTTTGGCCGAGATTCAAACCTATCACCTATTCGACAACGAGCTACGAGTTACGCCACAGTCTCGTTTTTTTTAGAATTATTAGGTTAGGTTTTTACAGAAACTTTTCTTAAATAGAACATGAGAAATAAGATTAAATTAAAAATATATTTTAAAATTTTCATGAAAATCAATAAAAACGATTTAGTTATATACTCTTAGTTGTATTTGTTACATTGTTGAAGAATTATTTTTTTGAAAAAAGATTTACTGTTAATTAAAAACACCAACCATTGAAAATTTGACTTCACAGATATCACACGATTTGAATTTAATTTGACATAAAAGTATGTTATTAATAATTTGTTGAAAATAAGAAATAGCTAATTTTAAAAAAAGTATCGAAATTATAATTTCAATATTAGTGTTTTTTTTTGGCGTATTTAGAAGTAAATTGTGGATAAGACTTTGATGATTAAATAACAAAAACGTTACAAGATTAAATAGCTAAATGTTAAATTGTAATACTGTTTGTAGTTATACCTACATCTTGTGCCTTAATCTTTTAAAACTTTTAAAATATTTTCTCGTTAGATTAATGGAACACTAATTTGGCATGTTTTGGGGCTTTGTAATTTCTCTTTTGAAAAAAAAACTTTTGATCCAATTTTTCCACCCATTTTGTCAACGATTTTGTCACTGTTGTCAGATTAAAAACGGAGATCGGCAACTGCCAATAAACGGTTAGTATATGCCCGCAAAAATGATTTAAATGACTTAAGGAGGGAGCTATGGGATGCTATGAACTAATATGTACGTAATTTGATGTCGTTTTCGTAGCTGCTAATTGAATAATTCAATGTTGGATTTCGAATAAGAAAAGGTTTTGAAGAATGTAATTTTTTAAATAATGATAATTGTTTTATCAATTATAGCCATAACTTAAAAAAAAAAAATAATAAAAGTGTTGCCCCCTCCTTTATATCTCATCTCTAACACTACAACAACATTGGATACACAAATACCTAAATTAATAGGCAAATTCTGGCTTTTGAAGTCTTGAGGGTTTAGTTCCTAGATTAGTTTATGCTCCTACTGTGAACAAAACGTTATTTTTTTTTGAGGTATTATTAGCTTTAATAGTTAATATTCCTTTTGACTAATTCTATTTTTATTTCAGCTGGAGGTGGTTGGTCAGCCTGGAGTTCCTGGTCTGCCTGTTCAGTGTCCTGCGGCCAGGGTATCCAGCAACGTGGACGGATCTGCAGTCAGGTACATTCATTTTTTACCAGAAGCGTAGCTACTTCACAATGATCGTGTCTGACCTTAGTCTTTTTGGACGGTTTTCTAGTTGGCGTTTTTTGGTTTCAAATTTGTCAAAGAATTGTTTTATCAGTTATTTGTCACAGGGAGTTCTACACAACAATGCTTAATTCTGTCACTTATTTCCGATGTGCCAAATTTTTCCTTTTGTTCTTTGGTAAATATTTGGAAGAAGAAAGTATTGTAGAATAATTCAACTATCATTGTCCTATCCCTCTTTGCAATCAATTAAAAAACAGCCAACATTGTGTCTATTTATCCTTGCATAAAAAAAACAGGACGTCTGTCTGTCTTTTCTTTAAAACTAAATTGAAAAGGGAGGGTCGACTTCACACCACAAACTCCTTCTTCTATCAAGAGACCATAGAGGCACCTAGGAGCGTTACCCGCTTGAATGTAAAGAAATAAACTACAAAATAAGAATATCATGACAACTAAATCTCTCACTTCTAACCTTAACCTCTAACAAAACAAAATAAAACATATGAAAATAGAAAAAAGAAATGAGAAAATAATATTTATGAAGGTGTCAGACCAAGAAAACTTTTTTGATATCTTGGTTATGATTCTTTTCAGGGTGATAGGGATTAGTAAAATATATATTTAAATCAGCAAAAACCTTTGATGTGATGATAATACTTAGAGTAGTTTTATGCAGTGAGATAGTGGAAAATGGACTGTTTATTACACTAGTCCCCAATATTTTATAATAACGTTTTCTTATCCGTTGGCTTGACAACTTTGTATACTCTTTCATGGATTTGATTGGTTGGTTTATTAAGTTGAGTGTCAAAACGTTTCAAACACTAATTTTAATCTATTGAAGAGATACTTTTGTGTATCATTATTGGAAATGTATATCAATTTATTGTCTCATCCCTATAGATCCTTCAGTTTTTGAACGTTTTGAAAATTCAAATTAAGATTTTATCCTTCTTTTGATTTAAAAGACTATTTAAAACTTATTTAATTTATACTCCTGTACATGAATACAGTTAATCTTGTTCATTTTACTTATCACATTTTCCCTGCTTTTAAAAATATATACAAGTTTTGGTGGTAAGGTTCTTTTTGTAAATATTACCTAGAGCATGATAGCATAAAGTTTCTGTCAGTTTTCATCTCTATAACCACAATAAAACACTTAAGTTTTCTCTTCCTCGGGCAGGGTTTTGCCTATTTTTTTTTCTAATTAAGAGAAAAAATATTGTGTAGATTTTATAATTAATTATTGGTATCTAAACATCGGACGGTTAATCGGACGTTGCCTAGTCTTAGAATATCCTGATATAAAAGTAACAGGATCTGTAAGTGTGTCTGTTTCTGGAAAAGGTTTATAACTATTTTTGGGGAAGGTACCATGACCTTCCCAAGAAAAATCTTCCCTAAAAAAGTAACCCCCCAATTAAAAAAATATTTAGTCTGTCTGTTTGTACTAAAAGATATTGTGGAACTGATATGGTTCTCTTTTACGGCGAAGCTTCCATTTTAACTCAGAAAGCTTTTGAGAGAAATGATTTCTATCCTCCTTTTGGTATTGATTAGAAAATGTTTTAAGTTTAAAAAAGAAAAGGCCCTATTTCCTTTAAGAACCTAGCCTTTCGAAAAGTTTTATTAAGATTTATCCATATTTTGATTTTCCTCAGATATTCTAGGAATAGAACAAATATTCGAAAGCTTAATCAATTTTTTTTTGTAATCTTTGATTTAATGATGGTCTTTTTTCCTCAAAATATCATATTCCGAGATTTATTAACAATAGCTTTAAAATATTGATATTAATCCTTTAATATAACACGCAGGAATCTAAGGAATAGGACAATAGCCGAGAAATTGATGTACATTACCAATGATTATACACAAAATTACCCCTTTTGTATATTCATATTGTAATTTGTTGTTGAAACTTTAACCATTTAACCTAATAAACCAACCAATTAGAATTAACTAAAAGTCTCCCAAAGTTGTTGAGCCAAGGAATAAGAAACATTAATATTAGACTTTTGGGACTGATGTATAAAAGAGTCCATTTTCCCTCTTTCTCTGATAACATGAGTTATATAAGTTTCTAACTTAATTCTAAAAATGTAATTTGCTTGTTATTAATGCGCTACTTGTAGACCTAATAGTTGTTGTTTTAGGATAAGCCATGCAATGGAAACAACATTGAGAAACGTCCGTGTGAAGCTCCTTGTCCAGGTAATACAATTTAGTTCAAATATTATCCGTTAGGTGCTTAATAAAAAGTATAAATTTTGCTAAATCATATAAAAAAGATTATCTGGTAAGTTGTAATGTAATTTATTTCTGTCTAATGGTAAAAGTAATTATTAGTGTAATGTATTGTCGCAAAAATAACATAATAACCTAATACTAAGAACTGAGAAAATTCAAAATGTTATATTTGTTTAGCATGGGGACACATTTTGTAATTGGCTACACATTTTTAATCTACAAATGACTTATCACTGCATGCCGGGATTTGAACCTAATTCTAGAGTCAATCTTTGGTTGATTACTCAACTTTATGGTGTTTCCGTAGTGAAACCAAAAAACACAGGGCTATGTTATTTTAGCAGATTTTAATTAAATTTTGTTTTTGCATGTTAGTGTATAATATTATTGTAAATTTTTTTGAGGAAGAAAAGGCTAAATGTCAACTTCAACTAATCATTGAATTGAATAATAACACTATTGTTTTTTGGTGGTTTTGCTCGCACAAAACCTTTCATTTACTAGATATCTTCTTCTTATAGATGAAGATAAAAAGAAATTGCAATCCAAATAAAAATCATTTCTACGAAATAACCAAAGAAGGTTATATTATATTTGATTTTAGTAAGAGGGGAAGTTTTTCCTTCACATTTTATTATCAAAAAATATTGAAAAAAGTATAAGGTTTTTTGGGTCATATCTCCACAAAAAAATTTAGTGTTTGGAAAAAAATGTACCTGCAGAATTTATATCTTAATTTATGTTTTTATTTTCAGCTATTTATATTTTAAATGCTAGAACAAATTTTCTTAGTTTGTATACACACTAGTGCAAAAAAGGAAAGGTGTTCTTAAAATGTAGTAGATTAAAATGATAGACCATTTTTTTATTTATCTTTTTTAGTCTAAAAATTGCTCTATTACATTTTTTCTTTCTTTCAAACCTAGTTTGCAGTCCCTACAGGGCCGGGGTATAACCCTGTTGGGGTTCTTACATTCACCTTATTACCCTAACCTAACTTAAAATATAACATAAAATTATTTTTTTTTTGCGAAATGTTTTAAAGAATATTTTTCCCTGGTTCCTAGTGCATCTTTCCTCTCAATTATTTTGCCAAAATCCTTTCAACCGAAGTTATCATTAGTAAGGTCATAGAATAAAGGCTCTTAAATAAAAGGGGCATCAGATATTTTCATCAATAGGCAAAACTGTGGCATAATATTACCCTAATAAATATAACAGAAGCCATTCCGTTTATTGCACATCCTTTGTCTGTAAATCCCATCAAGTCACTTCCCTCTCTTCACCAAAATATTGTATAATTACATTTTGGTTGTTTAGAAATATTCCTATTTTTGCAACTTGATGTAAAAAATTCTCCGCCAATCCTTCCAATAATCCTTGAAAATTAATAGACTAAAAAAAGGAAAACCTAATTCTTAACCAAACAACAATTTTGGGAGGTAAAATGGTTTTAAGTAAGATATATTTCTCTTTTATGATGGTCTAAGCTCAATATTTTCTTCTTCTAAGACCTCTAAGGAAAATTTTAACTTTTATACATTTTTAAAGCGATGAATCATCTATTATGTTATTAGTAAAAATCTTTTATTACAATGCGCAACTTCTAAACGATTATGTGCTTGTTAAGTTAGCACTCTATATTCATTAATGCCCCTAATATGATCGATTAGTTAAGTGGCAGCTGCCTTAGATTAAATTGATTCTTGTATTATTGTGTAAAATGTTTTTTTTTCAGTTGGGCAGCTAATCTATATTAAGGTTTTGTCTGTACGACGGTTATAATTCTCGTTAGGGTCTGTTAAGAAAATTAACTTTGTCTTTCAGGTTTATTTATTGGCTGATAAATAAAGTTTTAAAAAAGCTTATAAATTATCTTAAAATGCAATTTATACACATGTCTTATTAACTATTTCAAACAATTAATTAACTTTTTTTATTCCGTCGGAATGTCCATATTTGCTGCGCTGCTAATATACTGTCCTTGTTATTTTCCACTTAATCCTTTATTTGGTTTCCCCCCTAGCTCTTAAAATTAGGGAAGTGGATTGAAATATTTAAAATGATTTTTGTTTGTTTGTTGGTCCAGTTTAGTAAGTTAAGGTGTGTGTTAAATCACAAAAGCCAAATTGTAGAAATTTGAGAGCATATCTGAAAAACACAATTAAATTGAATTGAAGATATTTGGCCTAGACAGACAAACAGAAAGACATGTTTAAACTAAAAAGATGATAGAAATTTTTTCATTACTCTAAATAGTTTCTGGTTTGTTTTCAATAACTTATACCGTTATCTCTGAAAACTAAAGTTATTTCTTAAAATTATGATCTACATAAGAATAGAATTTTAATTTTATACTTTAGGAAAGATTAATTCCTCTACCTATTCCTGAATCTCTGATCACTGTGTGTAAAAAAGTTCTGTTTTATATCTTCCTCCCAATTTTTTCAGATCTTTGATAGAATTGATGAAATTTATTTTGCATTTACTAGGAGCTAAGCTTTTATTAAATGATTTTTTCCTAAAAAGTCTACCAAAATTCTAAACGAATCATTTGAATTATTCAATAATCAATTTGAAAATGGAAAAAAGTACACTTATGACATTGACCAATTGAAAACGCACCTAATTAGCAGAGGCGTGACTGTTTAGTCTTTTTTTTAGGCGGAGGGGAATTCTAGCTGTAGCAAAATGCTCATATTTAATAAAATTGTACTATATTGCTTTTTGGTTTTAAATACAAATAGTTTCCAAATGTTTATTGCATTTTCTAGGTTTTAAAATATTTTATTTCTGAAATACAAAAGCAATCGTTTATATTAAAAAAAGATTAAATCAATTGGAAGTCTTTGGGTTTGATACTCCTTGTTATTTGCAAAACTGCAAAATGTTGACCTATTCAATCCTAAGATTTCATCTTAGATAGTCTATTCCGTCTTTATTGTCCCATATACCGTAGAATTCCATACATTGAAACAGCGCTCCTGGCATCTAGGAAACGTAGGGTAATAAACTACCTTTCTATTTTAAATTTTTAATATATAAAATCTATCCGAGACTTATGTAAAGCTTACCTAAAATGGAAAACTCAATCGGTTCGAGATACTAATGGTCAAACAAACCAATCATCGTGTGCATCTGAATCTTAACTTCAGGGCTACTACAACAACAATAAAACAAAAAACCTTACTACTTTTATTTAATTCATAATCGTATCTATTATAAACATTTATAAATACATAGGTAAATTCATAGTTTGTTTCATGTTTACCTCGAAAAATTATATAAAAGCAACTTTTATTTCGGATATTGATATAATAAAATAAGATAGAAAAATCATAAAAATAAGTTATATCACAATTGATTGACATACGTACGGGAAGGTCTTGTTACTGTTTAAAAACTATTATTGTAAAAACTCTGCACTATACTTTATAGTTATAAAAATCTTCAAGCTCTAAATCAATAAGCGATTCTAGAATGCCTTCATTTTTATCTATAGTTAAGGGACATTTAAAAGGACCGACACGACTTAAATATACGAAACAAATAGTCTAAAATTAGGTATCTTTGTAGTACCGTACTGTATGTCTATATGTCTAATATATATATTTTATTAGTCTATCTACCATATATATATAAACAAAGCTATAGCTAGCTATACTGAAAAGTTGAATTGGAATCAAATATTTTATCTGGTTGTATCCTTTATTTTTAATTTGGAACGCTACCCCTCACAATATTCTTAAAAGCGTAGCATCATTTTTATTAGGTGTTTTGACATTAGAAAATTAAAATGAAATCGCAATTCCTAAGACGATTAGGTACGATGTTATAAGCATAGAGAATGTATGCATATCTATGTTTAAGGTAGGCAATTTGCATTTTATTGTTAGCCATGAAAAGGACTTTTTACGCTAATCGAAAAATTGATGTACATCTCTCATGTTAATACAAAAATAACCCCTTCTGTAGATTACAAATAGTGGTTCAAACGTTTAGACATTTAACTTAATAAACCAAACAATCAAAATCCATTAAAAAGTCCTCAAAGTTGTCAAGCAAACCCATAAGAAAACATTATTATAAAACTTTGGGAACCTGAGTAGCTAGACTTTCAAAAAATGAGATTGTTCCTTTATTTTGTGTGGAACAAACAGAGAAGGAGAAATTGCATTGGATTTAAAAGTTATGGACTGCTAAGCTTTGCTAAGATTATAATTGATCAAGATAAGTATTGTTTGATCGAGTAAAATCATATTTTTAACTTAACTCTAATTAATTATAATATAATTCTCTTTATTCAAACCCCTTTAGAAAACTAGGGGTATGGGTAGTTTAAAATCCCCAAACAAAATTTCTAAAGTTCTATTTACACAACTACAAATTTATTTGGTTTGATTATGATTTCTAAATTTTCTAAAATCTGCAGATAATGATTTAATATCGTTTTGACAGCTGATAGCCCTAGTTATTAAATTTTGCTTAATTCTCTTTACCCCAACAAGTAGCTAACTAATTATATTCAAAGTCCAAAATTATATTTTTGTTTATCCATAGTTGTTGAATCTATTTTAGATGCACTAAAATGTACTCAAGGGGCAATATTTTCAAATAAAAGGACCC
>LS055363.1:0-5000 GCA_900241095.1 Acartia tonsa
ATGCGCCAACCAAATTAATTAAATGCTTGTTCTGTGTGTGTGTGTGTGTGTGTGTCCTTCCTTGTATCAGATAAAGCAGAAAGCTTAGTTATTCCTTTGCCTCTAAGTGGATCCTAACAAGGCACCTAACAACCTAATATGACATTTTTTACCAATATTTAGTAATCACTCAATTATTATGGCATTTAACTAACAGCCATCTTTATTTAAAACTTACTATAAGCCAGTGAAATTTATATGACAATAAAAAGTGACATTTTATAATGGATTAAAACCAAAAAATTAGTTTAAAAAAAACAACCAGTGAAAAAAATACAGTGTTTTTTTTGGTTAAAAAAGTATAAAAACTAGTCGTTTTTAAGTTATTTAATTTTTAGAAACTTTTAAAAGTTATTATAAAGGTTTTTTTTGCATATTATGCTTAGCAAAAGTGACTTTTTAAGCTGTGATATATAAAAGTGTTTGTCTGTGCAATGATAAGATTATTAGCCATGGAGACAGACAGACAAACGTTGCAGGACAGATTAGACAGAGACAGATTGGACAGAGACAGGAATGGATATAATAATACTTGGATGTCACACCCTGAGAGAGAGGGAACGTACTTTATTTATTACACTAGTCCCCAAAGTTTTATAATAACGTTTTTTTTTTATTCGTTGGCTTAATAACTTTGGAGACTTTAGTGAATTATGATTAGTTGGTTTATTACGATGCAGAAGGGGAAATGTTGTGTATCATCATTGGAGATTTACATTAATTTATTGGTCGTTGTCTTATCCCTTTAGATCCCTGTGTCACACCAGATTTTCAAGTAATAAACTTGCAGTGGGCTAAAATAAAATTATACTCCTTTAACCTCTTTATTTATCCCTTCCCCTTCTAATGAATGAATTAACTGACCAAGAATTGACAGGGGAAATGGCAACCTAAATTGAGGACCATTTGAGGACCACTAGATGAACGAACTGTCCAATAAACGAATAGAAAGTTGAATTGACTACAATTTTCCCCCTGTTATAATATCCAGGTATATTATGACTTGTAAGTTACACCAGATTTTCATGTTTTTAATAAACTTGCAGTGGGCTAAAATAATGATTTCTTCCTTCAAACCCCTTGATCCCCTATCTTCTTCTCCTACTGGATGAACGAACTGGCCAATAATTGACGACAATTTTTCCTCTATTATAATATCCCCCCTGTGATAATTTCCATGTATATTATATCCATTGTGTAACAGATCTCTGGAGAGAGAGGAACAAAATTTTGAAGACAGCGAGGATGAAGAAATAGGAAATATATCATTTTTATTTTCATAATCGTGGAACTTAATTTTTGACTAACCCTAAGTGAACCATAAAAGTTATTTATTTATATTTTAGTTAAAAATTTAAGATTGATAACCAAGTATTAAATTGGCTGTAATACGATGATATACATGATTTTTCAGTATGGCTGAAAACCGGCTCAAATCTAGCGGATAATTATCGGTTTGGAAGCTATACTGGAAATATATTTTGTCAAAAGGGAAGATTCTTTATAACTAAGATATGTCCAAATAAATTAATTGAGTTTGAAATTAAATTTAGAAATTAACAAATGTTAATATTTTTTAAATTTCTAACTTCAAAAGCTAAAATTACACATTATCAGAATATATTATTATTCTTTTATAATAATTTTTTTTATCATTGCTGCTATAATTATAGAAATACAATGATATAATATAATTCTACTAATACTATAATACTGTTTTAAATTTAAGGTCGTTTTTTTTCTTAATATTCTGTTTTATATCAATTTAATATTAGTTTTTGAACAATTATTTTCAGCCTTAAGAAAATGATTATTCGAATTTATAAAAAATTAAGGTTCTTTTTCGATATTTTTATAACCAATCTATTCATATTCAAACACCTTTTTCGTACCTACAAATATGCTTATCATAATTTTTGAATTATTTAATTCATAAGTATCACTAACAATCTAATCGTTTTTTTAATTTCTTCAATCATTGTTGAAATTAGTCAAATATGAATGACTTTATTTTAAAGAATAAATAAATAGGTAAATTAGATTTGAAAATATAAAATTCTACCATTTAAGTTGAGAGAAATTTCATAAATTTTATGTATCATTTATCTATAAGTATCGCATAAAAAAAAGTTGAAAAATAATAATTAAAATGTCTAAAATTAGTTTAAAAGATGAACAATCTACCTTTTATTTAAAAAAAAATCTTTTTATCCGTTAATAAATAAAGTAGATACAGACAATTTTCATAACTTTCTCAGACAGATTGAACGTATTAACAAACTATTTTTACAGCTTTTGACTTGTCCTTCTTTTAACTAGTTGGTTAAACAAATGCCACATTTATAAATCAATCAGTTTTTGTAAAAACCAACGGAAAAAAAATTATATTTGCAATGCCGCATTAAAAATTACTCAAATCTAAAAATATTTTGGGGAGCCAACCCCCCTTCAATTTTTAATTTTAGTCTCTTTTTGTAGAGGTAATTTCTCTGGGGAGGGTTGTGCTACATACAGTTATAAACCTTCCCAGGACCTATGTGAAGCTACATTGAAATGGAGACCGTATCAGTTTAGCGGTTAGCGAGATCCTTCGAAACAAACAGAGAGACATCCTGTCACTTTTTTATAAGGATAATTGAAATAAAAAAAAATATGCTCATATATAATATTTTCTGTTTCCTACAAACATAAAAAATCAATCATTAACAAATTAGACCAAACTAAAGTGTCCAAAAATAAAAACAAGATCAATTATGAATTAATTAGCGTATCTATATTATATACATGTATCAATTTTGGTATTAGAAAAAAATCTTTCCATATTCAAATAATAGTCTATAACTATTAGCCTAAAACTATCACAAGACTTAAATTTAAAAATAAAATATATAACATAAAAAACGATGACGTCATACGATAGAATAGCCAATGAGAGGCCAGTATACACTGTATTTAACCAATGCAAAGGTAAAATTTACGCTGGCCTGTCATTGGTTATGACGTCATGATCATTTTTTTAGTCCGTTTGACCAAATATTTTGATAATAATAAATAAATTATTATTTTGAAAATTCATAGATTTAATTACGGTGTTTTTTACAAATGTTATTTAAAAACTTTTTCATTAATTATTAAAGCCTGGCGCCTAAAAAGCGTATTCTATGGTTAGACTTTTATTTTTTTTATTTTTAAATAATTCTTCAACTAAACAGTAAACTTCAATGATTGTTTAAATTGATTTGTTGTATATCGAAAAGCAAGCGGCTTCAACCCTAGCTTTTAGGGGCTTGTTTCCGTAGAAGTAGAGGGATCAGAAAATAACCTTAAACCATCACAAAACATCACACATTTAGCTTCCTTTGTCAACCCAATCAGCCTATCAATTTTATATATTCTTTTTAGAAAAAGTCCTATTAATACTTAGAAATTTATGAGATCTTACATGACAAATAGACAGAAATTCGATTCATCAATAACATTTCTCTCCAAACCTATTTATGAAAAAAAATATTTCTAGCCCCTTCTAGGTCGGAATATTTTATCCCAAAAAGATTATTTTAAAAACAATAAAACACGTTTTATTCTAAAAATTAGTTTGTTTTCCAAATGTAATATACTATACCGCCCAATTTAGAGTTTATATATTGACAAAAAATCATTTAAAATACTTGATTTATACAAAATAAAAAGTCATTGCTTTTGTTTTGCATTTTTTTAGGAAATATGATTAATTTAATCTATTAATAAACATTTATTTATTGAATCTAATTTGAAATTGATGTCGAGCTTTTATAGGAATGACAAAATACTCTAGGACCTAAAGGGATAAGACAATGGCCGATAATTTGAAGTACGTTCCCCCTGATGAAACACAAAATTCCCCTGCTTAAGATAACAATTAGTGGTTTGATAACTCAACTTATTGAGCAACCAATGAAAATTTAGCAAAACTCCCCAAAGTTGTTAAATTAACGAATTATAAAACCTTATCATAATACTTTGGGGACTAGTGTAATAAACAGCCCAATGTCCCCTACAATTCAATATAATTTTTATTAAATATTCAATTTTCTGAAATATTATAGTAATAACACATAAAATCTATTTATTTTAATGGGCTATTCATATATTATAATTTTGGGAAAATTATAAAATTAAATATTGTACTGTATAAAATTCTGCCTCTAACACCCAGGGGAGGTTTAAATCTAAATAGCAAAGAGAGAGCGGACAATATGGGTTGTTTATTACACTAGTCATTAAAGTTTTATAATAACGTTTTCTTATTCGTCGGCTTAACAACTTTGGGGATTTTGAATGAATTTTAATTGGTTGGTTTATAAAAAAGTTTAGTGTACAACGTTTCAACTACAAATTGTAATCTACAGAAGGGGTAATTTTGTTATTAACATTTGGGATGTACATCAATTTAACAGCCATTGTCTTATCCATTTAGATCCCTGGATAAATAGCCTAAAAACTAACTCAGACGTTTAAACAGATTTATAGAAAAGCACAACCCACACCAATCAGAACAGACACCTATCATCAGTCTTATACAAAAGTAACAGGATATGTTTACATATGTTTATTGTAATATCTCGCTATTAACCGATATGGTTCTCCTTTACACTGAAGCTTCTTACAGGTCCAGAAAAGGTTTTATTTAGTAGATACTCGTAGTTCGTAAAAATCTTCAAAAAGAAATAGCAGAAGTATATCTCATGTTTCTATAGAAAGACAGACATATAGACATATTATCTTGTTTAGGGAATCTTCACTAAAAACCAGCCGCATATCTTTTTATCCCTGGTTCAAAGCAACTGACCATATGACAAAGACATTGTAATTTCAGGGATTTATGGATAAATAAATAGAATTTATCAGGGATCTAAAGGGATAAGACAATGAACGTTAAATTGATGTACATCCCCAATTATGAAAACTAATTTACTTTATCC
>LS055363.1:10000-13873 GCA_900241095.1 Acartia tonsa
CACTAATCTTACGCTACTGAAGGGGTAATTTTGTGTATCATCATAGGGGAAGCACAATGTACATTAATTTATCGGCTATTGTCTTATCCCTTTAGATCCCTGCTATAAGAAGCACTGCCAAACAAAAATGACAAACAGACAAAGTTACTAATAGCGCAGATGTTCAGTGATCATAAAATGAAAGAGATATATTAATATGGGTTGTAGCATCACCGTCAGACCGACAGACCTTGATTAAAGGTACAGGGAATCTTGACAAAAAAAATTTCAGCTGTCTATCTTTAATAGAAGCTAGGCAATTCATGTTTCCTCTATTAAAGACAGACGTACCGAAGAATATTTTGAGTTATAGAGTAGCTTTACTACAAAAATGAAAGAATGAGAGAGAGAGAGAAAGAGAGAGAGAAAGATAAAGAGAGAGAGAGAGAGAGAGAGAGAGAGAGAGAGAGAAAGAAAGAAAAAAAGAAAGAGAGAGAGAGAGAAAGAAAGAAAGAGAGAGAGAGATGAAAATTTTTATAACAGCAATTTAAAATTTATTGTTGAAATGTGGTTGCCTGTTCAACACACAAATACAGGGTGTTCTTTAAAAAATCAGGACAACATTTTCTTAAAATTTTTCTCTTAATTAAAAGATTATTTATAGTGTAAAGAAACTATCCTTCTTTAAAAGTAACAGGATGTCTATATGTATGTCTGTCTGTGTCCCAAAGGATCTCGCTAACCACTGAACCGATATACTTCTCCTTTACAGTGTAGCTTCTCATAGGTCCTGGAAAGGTTTTTAACTAAAGTTCCCAAGCAATCCACCCTCCAAAGAATTTATTTTTTTTAAACTAAGAGTAGGGGGAAGTTGACACCCTCACCTCAAGTGCCCCTAGAGGCCTCAGGGGGGGGGTGTAGCTTCTGTTATTTTAAAAAGCTAGAAGGTGTTCCGTAAAAAAGTTAATAGCAAAACATTCATTGTAAAGGTTTTTTTCAACCTTTTTAGAGCACCCTGTAGGTAGTATATATAGGTAGATGATAATTAAAGGTATAATATCTAAATAGCTGGCGGGCTATCTTCTAACTAAAATTTGCACTTTTTTTGTTCAATATATTTTACCTTCCCCTATTTTTTAGTTTTTTCTTCTAAAAATGCCTCCCTAAACCCCTCTTTTTTACTATTTTTAACACTAACACACTTTTGGTATACTAACAATCTAACCATTTTAACAAATTTGCTAAGATTGATACTAAAGAAAGGCCCGAGGCAATAAAACAGGGATAGAAAACTTTTTTTTATACAATACGATACATGAATTTCAGTATGGTTCAGAACCGGTTTTAGACCAGCACAGCATAATGGAGAATAAGTATTTATTGCATCGTTTTTAAAGACAGCTTTACGTGGATTTTAAAATGAAGAATTATATTAATAGAACCAGTTTTGTTAGCCCTGAGGGGCTAAAATATCAAAGATATCATTTCTAATTATTATTCCTCTATTTTGTTGTGTTTTTGGTTAATCCAATATCAATTGCTCAAATTGTTTAGCTCTCGAAAGTCTTTTTGCTACATTGATTAAATATTAAGACACATTTAGTATCTATTTTGTTTCTAAAAAATGATCCCATAAAATGTTTTAAAGCTAATATTACAATAGAATGTTCTCCTATTTATGGTTGAAACTAAACTATATTTTAAAATAAATAAACGACCGCGGAAACCGCTTTAAATATCTATTTTGTTAAAAATTTGTAAATTATTTAGTTTCGGGTTTTCGTTAATTTTTTTGCAAACTTCCGGCGATTAAAAATAATATTTGAATGGATGGAAGTGGAGAAAAAAATAAAGATATACATTTTAGAGGCATAATACTTTTTTTCGAATATTCCCATAAATATGCAAGGTAATGAGTTGCCTGGGAGGGAGGGGACATTGTGCTGTTTATTACACTAGTCCCTAAAGTTTTATAATAATGTTTTCTTATTCGTTGGCTTAATAACGTTGGGGATTTGTAGAATTTTGATTAGCTGGTTCGTGAAATTGAGTGTCCAAACGTTTCATCCACTAATTGAGATCTACAGAAGGGGTACAATTACAAACATCCATATAATTTTAAGTATAAATAATTTTTAATCCTATACCTCTTTTTAAAAAACATGATAATGGTTAAAATAGTTAGCACATAAGGTGATGAGTTTTGCAAATTTTTTTACCTCAAAATGGCAAAAAAGTTGCAAATTTTTTGTTGTAAATAAAAAATCTTCCAAATATTGAATAAAAAAATGTTCGAAATAAAAATGATATAAATTAAATAGAACCTGGAACCCTATCTTCTACAAGACCTTTAGACCTTAGGTAAGATATTTCCTATTGTATAAAGTAGAAAGTTTTTTTTTGTCTGAACCTTAAGATCTCAATAACTATTGAACCGATTTGGTTCTCTATTTTAAATAAGTTTCACAAAGGTCCTGTGGTGATTTAAAATTATAAACTGAAATATCAATTATAAAGTGTTTATTGCAGGGAGGGACGAGACAATGGACTGTAAATTACACTGGTACCCAAAGTTTTATCTTATTCATTGCCTCAATAACTTTACATACTTTTATTGAAAGTTAATTGCTTGGTTCCAAACTAGCAGTGTCCAAACTTTTCAACCAATAATCTTATTTATTTTCAGACGAAGTAGTGCCGAGAGTAGTATAAGAGCTCCTGACGACGAGATGGATCAAGATTCTTGGAATCCTTTAACCAGAGGAAATTTGAGTTTTAAAAAAAAATTCATGATCACTTTAAACCTTATTTAGATACTAAAATATAAAATTTTTACTTGCAGAAAAGTTAAAGGGAAAAATTAATTTCTTTTTTTCTAATTATTGTTCATTTTTATTTTCAGGGAGGGAGGAAACATTAAACTTTAAAATATACTGGTACCCAAAGTTTTTAAAACACGATCTCTGATTTGTTGGCTTATATCCTTCGCAATATAATAAAAAATTTTCAACCAACAATACAAATCTGTAGAAAGGGTAAATTTGTTTCTTGTACTGGAGGGAATAGATCAATTCATTATCAATTGTCTTATTCCTTAAGACCCCTGGTTATTAGCTTGGTTTCAACCTATCAAATATATGATGACCAATTATGTCATTTAATTATTTGATCTATAGGGATAAGACAATGGCTGATAAATTGAAGTATATTCCCAATGATGATACACAAAATTACCCCTTCTGTAGATTACATTTACTGGTTGCAACATATTAAGATACAAAGTGTACTACTACAAAATTTCCAAGTGTTGATCATCAAATTTGTGACTTGGCTGTAATTATTAAGATATAATTATCAAAATCCTGTTTGAAATTTTGTTTGAATTACAATTACAATTTTCCTACGGGGGGTGGGGGTGCTTTCAACTCCGCATATTATTCTTATTTAAAAGTAACAGGATGTCTGTCTGATGGATCATACTAACTGCTTGAACCAATATGATCCTACATTACAATGTAGCTTTTCGTTCTCATGGGTCCTGGGAAGGTTTTTGGGGAGAAAATCTCACCTGGAAAAAATGACACCCCTCAAAAAAATTGGGAGGGAGGGGGGTGTGGGCTTGTGCTATTATAATAATATATTTTCATATTGATTTATAATGTGGTTATAACATTATGTTTTAACATGTATATTGTATATATATAAATATGTTTATAATATGTAATATTATCATGTTTAAAACACATTTGCGGAAATTAATGCACAATTTCTCAAATATGCAAAAGAGATATGAATATCAACATGGGGGGGGGGGGGCGGGGTTATAAAAAAAAAAAAAGGGGTTGCCCCCCCCCCCCGTTTGGGGCCCCGGTGGGTAAAAAATTCATGGTGCTT
>LS055364.1:0-16589 GCA_900241095.1 Acartia tonsa
GCTATCTTGTTTGTACATCTGATCATTATGTAATCAATATTTTCATTATTAGCTTAATGTGCATTTATCAACTACAATACTGTTGAAAGTTTACATTAATTTAGAGTTTGTTTCGTAGATAATTAGGGACTTTTGTAGATAATAGTATATGCGCATATTTTTAGAAATACATTTTAAAGCTATATACTCTTTGGGTTAGTTAATTTACAATTTTAAGGCAGGCTTTGTATTGGTTTAAGACAGTTTTTTTTTATTTTGTCGAAGTTGGTGAGAGAAAGCCCTTCTGATAGCTATGGTTCTAGAAAAACTACTTCTAATATAAGAAGAAAAATAATAAGACATTGTACAGATATAAACAAGGGAAGGAGGGGATATTAAGCTGTTTATTACACTAGTCCCAAAAGTTTTATAATAACTTTTAATAAATCGTTGGCTTTACAACTTTGGGGACTTTTTTTGAATTTTAAGTTGGTTGGTTCATGAGTGTCCAAACGTTTCAACTACTAATTGTAATCTACAGAAGGGGTAATTTTATGTATCATCATTGGGGAGGTACATCAATTTATCTTCCATTGTCTTATCATATTAGCTCCAACCAAGGATATAAACACAAGACTTTTCGAGGGTTGGGGTAGAACGTAGAACCAATCTTAGATTTTAAACTAAGAATTTAAGTTGACTTGCTATTAACAAATCAACAATTAATGCAACTAATTTTTTATTTGTAACACAGCTGTTATTGAAATAACCCAGTATTAAAATTTAATTTTAAGTGGTACTAAAATTAATGGAATTTTTGAAGGGTTTAACAACCGATTATTTGTGATGCGGATCGGCTGCGAATTGTTAAAAATGGCGGCTCAGGTATCAATAAAGCATGTTTTAAAGATAATTCAGTTGGTTTTTTATCCGCCATTTTTAGTGGACTTTGGTGCAGATTTTCTTCTGAAAAAAGATTACCTAGCTGGTAGAAGCGAATTTGTAAAAAAAACTGCGGCTGATTGCGGCCGCCGAGACCAGAATTTTTGTGTACATATTGCTTGAGAAAAATAAAAATGCAAAATATTTAAATTTAAAAATGTTCTAGATAGAAAAAATGACGTTTTCCCACAAATTACCTTGGTGAGCACAGAACCATCCCCCACCCCTTATTTTTAGATAAATTAAAAATAGGGGGGAGTGATTAGTTTTTAGTTGTTTATTTATTACTTTAGGTCAAGTTAGGTTAGGTAATATTTAGTACTAGTTGACCGCGCAAAGGCAATACAAAAACTTGCAGGGGTTGAATATGGAAAACTCCCTCCATATTTCTTTAATTTACCTCAAAAATATATATGGAGGGAATAAATATTCGACTGGCACTTTAAGGGAAAGCTCCGAAAAAAGAACCCTTTTAGTATTTCTAATTTCTCAAAAGTGTCCTGTAAAGATCCCTTATCTATCAGTTTCAATATTTTAGTAGCGCAGCTACTCTTTATCTTATTCTGATTATCGACCGACTAAAATATTGGTTGGCCCCTAATTTCTTCGGAGGTTGACCTAGTTCTCCTTAAAATATCCTAAAACTTGATTAGGCTACATACAATTAAAAACTGAAAACCTCACAACGCTGCAATTATTGAGATCTTACTGTTCAAGCACATAAAATTAAGTATACAATACCTACAAAGAAAATTACAGAAATTTAAATCATATCAGCCTCATTTTGGTGGTGGCTAATCCCATCATCCAAAGAAAAATTGCCTCTTGAAAATTTTACCTTCTCCTGAAGGTTTTTTAATTTAATTTTTCTTTATTAACCTAAGATTGAAAGTGTAGGGCCCTCCCAGTGTAGGGCCCTTTAAGTCTCTAGGGGCGTATACGCTATGGTTATATACAGTATACATATACTATTATCATATTAATGCTCTGCTACTAACAAACAGCATCATCCTTGTTAAACAAGATCAAAAAAGAATTGTATTTTAAAAATATCTTTGGCTTGCTCATTAAAGATTGCCCCCCAAGAAGGCATTTGTCAAGGGACACCACTTTAATTAAGATTTTTGTCTTTCAATAAAATGTAAAATAAGTGTTGACATTTTAAATTTAGTCTAAGGTATTTAAGCCAAAGCAGATGGTTGTCATTTTGTCATTCCATTTTTTTAAGACTGGGCCTCTAATTTTTATCTTGATTATCCCTAAAAAGGTTTGGTTTTGGGCTATTTTAAAGAAGGGAAAATAGGAAGTTATATTTACAAATGAATCTAAGTTATAAAACAAAAAAATGGTTGTTAAATTGTTTTTTAAAGGAATAAGTTTCTATTTATAAAAAGTTTTTTTTTAAATTATCAAGTAAACAATTATCTTTTATAAAAAATTAATTTTATTACTATAACCTAAATATTCTTGACTAACTAACTTCAAATAATATTACACAAAAATTAGTATATTTATATAATCTCTTCTCTCATTGGAAGATATAACATCATATATTTGTATGTTGTATTGGAAAGATTAAATATATTAAAGATTCTTATATGTATCGCAGATATGTTTTCTATTTTGGGTGAGGGTATATCCACCCTCCTCAAAGAATCGCCCCTTCAATTAATTAATTTATCCTTTTTTTATAGAATTCAGGCTTAAAATCTAAAAACCTTCAATAAATAAGAAAGTTACTGACATACTCTAGTTGTAGAGTAGCTGCACTACTAATAAAAATACTTATATAAGAGAACTCCATAGAATTGTTAACCAATTAACTCCATACCTCCTTTGACATTCGGCCTACGTAATTTGCAAAATTTTTAGTAGCGGATCTTCTCTACGATTATGTTCTGTTTATATACTTGATTGATTGTATGTTCACAAGAAAACTAATTTATTATGTAAAATCTTTTTTGGTAGATAGTTAATATTTTTTGGTACAAAGAATTTAGTTAGAGAGGGAGGGGATATTGAACTGTAAATTTGACTGGTACCCAAAGTTATGCAACCACGTTATGGCTCTTATTATGGGCTCTTAAACTTTTAGTGAATTTTGATTGGTTTTTGAAACTGTCAAAACTTTTCAACCACTAATATTAAGCTACATAAGGGGTATTTCTGTTTATTCTCATTAGGAATGTATATCAATTAATCGTTGGTTTTCTTATGCCCTGATTAGGCTGTTTGAACTAGCAGTGTTCAAACTTTTCAACCAATAATTTTAGTCTTATAAGGGGTAATTTTGTTTATTCTATCTTATCCTGATAAAGTATCTTTTATATAGTATGTATTTACAATTACGGATTATTTTCTTTTATAATTGTATTGAAGTTTATTATACTCCTTTCATGCTCAACTAAAATCATTTTCAAATAATATATGGGAGGAAAAATGTATTTTAAATTCAGTATAAAATGTGATAGAAGAAATGATTAAAGATAGATATTACATTTCTAAAAATAACCAATCTATATGAAATATAGTTTTGTAGCCAACGGCATTCTGTTCTGATAAAGCCGAAAACCCTTTTCCCTTAATTTTTATCAAAAAAAAACGCATGGAAAAAGAATAAGCAAACAAATTTAAAATAATGATGCTTTAAAATATACATTTTTTAACTTTTCATTTTGTTTAAAATACTTAGTTGGAGAAAGATAAATTGATGTTATAATCCTTTCCAACTTATATTTATTTCATTCTTCATTTTTTTGTCTCGAACAAAAAGAGTTTGAATATTGTCGATCACTGATAATAAGATTTATATTTATACCTAATTCAATATATTTGATAGATCTTTTGCCTTATCATTTATCCAAGCTATAAGATCTACTTTGGTGTAACATCACTTCTGCCTGCATATAATCCTAACAACGTTTTTTTTCCAATAAAAAAAAGTTATTTGTTAGTCTAATAAGGACTTGCTAACCACTGCAACAATTTAGGGAATCTTAATCTAAGTCCCGGAATGGGTTTAGTTTCTAAATGGGTTTATTTTCTAAAGGCGATTTCTCTTTGGACGGTGGTGGTACCCTCCCCCAAAATAGTTTTTAACCTTCCCGTGACCTATGAGAAGCTACCTTGTTAAGGAGAACCCGATCGGTTCAGCGGTTAGCGAGATCTGCACAAACATACAAACACACAGACAAACATCCTGTTACTTTATTATACGGATAGGACTTAGGGTGGGATAAGGCTGTTTTGATTCTCTTAACCCAATGAAAATGCTTGATGCACAGACGATAAAATTTACATTTGGTAGAAATGATAGCACACCATCTATCCCTTACATTTGATCAACTGAAAATTAAATGCCCATTTTTTTCTTCACTAATTTCCGAAGTTGTACAACAGATAACCCAAATATTGCAAAAGCTATTTTCAGTTACTCCGGTCAAAGGGAAAAGCGATATAATTTATAAACGAGTTATACATTATACAATCAAAACAAAAATTCAGCTGACCTTCTATTTATATTCTGAATAAATGATCTAAATGTTACCATATTTCAAGTTTTTTTTTCAATTTTGAAAAGAAATATTCTTTCTCAGATCTTTCTGTTTATCTCAAGGCATAATCAGAATCAGTGATGGATATTCAGAACATTAAATTTATTTAAATCATGTGATGTTTTGTTAAAATTAAGCTTTAGAATATGTTCCTGTTTATTTCTTGAAATCTTTATAATTTTATTTAATATTGATTGGTTTGTACAAACCTTGGGTGTCTTTTCCACCGATTATTTAGATCTACAGAAGGGGTAATTGTACGTGTTAATAACTTATGGTTTTTAGTTTATGGTTATTTTGTGAACCCTAATCGGTCAGCAAAATCTGGACATGAAATTAGCAGTCCATCTTTAATAGCAGCGAATAAAAGTTTTTTTTTCCTTAATGAATGAAATGCCATTAGGAAAAGAAGAAAGCTTCGACAGACATAGTAATGAAACTTAGTGAAAATATAAGGCATAATAATTGTTAACTTATTTAATCCCTGAAAATTTCAGGCGTCTATCTTGAAAAGGAGCCGAGAAAATCATGTTTCCCCCAAAACGTTTAAGACGGACGAGCGGACGGACATTTCAAATTATAGAATAGCTATGCTACTAAAAATGGGTAAGGGGGAGGTTAATAATTACTCCTCTACTTGCAAAATAAGGGAGTCAACCAATCTTTCTCTGAGAAAATGAGCGGGTTAAAAATGAATTGTAGTTATGGACGCCAAAAGATTTGTACATTGTACAATGTTTTTGTCAGAGAATACTTCATTTTAGATATGATTTTAACATGAAATATAAAATTTTAGGCTTACTCTATATTTGTATTACTATTGAATTATTGATTTTCACTGATAACTTATGATTATAACAAATGCAATAACAACAAATAAAATTAGTTTGTTAAATGATTATTTTTTGTTATTAATATTTAAACAATTGATAAATCAAAATATTACAGATCAATTTATTGAAAATCAAAATAAAATAAAACATATTTTGAAGTATTTTTAAACAACATTTTGTAAAAATGATCGAGGGACAGAGAAGTTTCAGTTTTAGATTTATCAACATTAATAGGATCTATACGTCCGTCTGTTACTCAGGGTAACTTAATATAACTTGCAGTTTGTCTACTCCCTCTATATAAATGCAGATTACGCTGTTGTTTTCTTCCACGTTAACTTACTGACTTTTTTTGAATTTTGTAATGTCTCTGAAAAGCAGAATTCTGTACAATTTTTCTGACGTGATTTAGTTTTTTTGTTTGTTTATTTAGATAATGCAATCCACAGATCTCCATTTCAGTGAAGCTTCATAAGAGTCCTTGGCTGATTTTAGACTATTTCATTTTGGATCTAAGTCTTGGAATTGGTTTAGACTATATTTACCCTATCCCTTCGGATACAGAGCCCCTAGATACTAGTGACGCATCCGCTAGTAATAATATAAACTAGTTTAAATTTTCAGGATTATATTATTTTAATTTTGTCCATTCTAAATAGCATAAATTGATGTAAAACCCATGGAGAGAGAGGACAATGGGATATTCATTACACAAGTCCCCAAAGTTTTATTATAACGTTTTCCATTCGTTGGCTCGACAGCTTTAGGGGACTTTACTGAATTTTGATTAGTTCATTAAATTGAGTGCCCAAACGTTTTAAGCAATAATTGTAAGCTACAAAACAGGTAATTATATGTATCACCATTGGGGATACACTTTAATTTATCGATCATTGTCCTATCCCTTTAGATCCCTGTGTAAAACCCCATTTTGTTTTGCCAAGTTTGTAGTGGCTTCTGGAAAAAAGAGAACCATATTATTGCATAGATTCTTAAAGGGACAGTCTCATTTTTAAATTTGTATGCTTCTTGAAAGTAAGCATTTCACGCATTTTGAAAGGAGTTTCCTTAATTTCAAGGTGTTTATTAGACTTTAAGTGCTTCTTGAAAAAAAATAATTCGCACGATTTTTTTCGGATAATCAATTTTCAATTGTATGCATTTCGTTTGCATATAATTATCTTATGGATGAAATGGATTTATTTTATCATAGGTTAAGTCTTTTAATAAGTCAGTCTTTAATTGATTTCATTTTTTACTTTATAGTTTACATATTTTTAATGGTTTATATTATAGATCCTAAATTACACATTTTTTAAAGACATTGCAGTTTAAGAGTGATGTAATTAATTATATAAATTCCTTATGATGATATGTAACAACGTAACGCTTATGAAGTTGCAAGTATGAGTGTCCCTTCAAGTTTTAGCATTATACATATTTATGTATATTCAGAGTATTGTTTGTCAGGGATTAAGAGGGGGCTCGCTAGACAGCTATACAAAAATCGTTCACAATCTTTTTTTTTTATATGTTTTAAGGAGAAATAAAAGAAAAAGATTTACATGAATCACGAGGCACAATACATTAAATTAACTTTTATTCAACAGAGTTATTGATTTTGGTAAATAACCAACCAAGTTAATATTATGCTTGATTCACTTCTACATTTTGTTGCTATACTGCAGTAGTTGCTAAATTAATGTAATGGAATAGGTTTTTAACTTTTAAAAGTTAATTGTTTACGTCTAATTATGCTCCGCTAGTTTTGGACAAAATAGTTCTTGTAATTATTCTGAAGTATTATTCTATGTGGGTTAATTTTTTTGTTTCCCCGAATTGACATATCCTTTAATCCCTGACTGTATGTAGAGGAGAGTTAGTTAGAGGAGTAGAACTAGAAGCCGTTTTGCAACTTTTTTTTGGCCTGGCAGGGACGCCCAGGGCTAATTCACTGACTGCCTACCACTTTAAACCAAATATGCAGACCTAGAATTTGAATATAATTTCCGTAATAATCATACACAAAGTAAAGTAAAGTTTGCACAGATGGGGATATGCTTTTTAAAGATTAATTATGTAAATTTTTAATTCATATGTTCAAGTAAAAAATTTAAGCGTAACTACAAAAATTAAATTTTCATCAGATTTGTTTTCAAAGTTTTTTTCTTTTACTCTTAATGCTTCACATCCATTATATACATGCATGTACAGACCAGTACACTTAAAGAACCAAAGTTACATCAATTAGATAACCAACTGCTTTGTATTTAAATTGTGATTATTTTAGTCACTTGGTGCTTTTTAAAAACTTTCCTTTTTTTTCTTAAAGTGTTTTTATCTAGTTATATTTGACTTTTATTCAGAATTAGTTTGAACAACTGTTTTTCAGAAATATAGTTCCTGTTTTCAAAGAAGGGGTAGCAATATAGCTGGTGGCTATCTCGAAGGTAAAATGCTAAAAGCTGGTAGCTAAATATTCATCTTTACAAAGATTATTTTTGCACAAAAAAAATCCGCATGGCAAATCTTTTACGGGAATTTATGGGTTGTCAGTAAAATTCTTAAAAATTTGTACATGTACGTTTCAAATTCTGTATATTGAAACATAAATTTTCGATTTAAATTTTTTTTAAATTAAGCATTGTCAAATAGTAAATCATCAGGAGCAACATTAAAAACAATTTTTAATATCAATATATTAGTTTATTTTATGTTACATTCAAATTCATTTTGTGGGTATATATCTTTAAACAGATGAACGATACTTTGATTTTATTTATGGCTGGGGAAACCATTATTTGGTTGTTTTGAAGTCATTTAAAAAAAAATACACATGATACAGGGATCTTAGTGGATATGACAATGAACGATAAATTGATATGAATCCGCAATAATAATAATCAAAATTACCCCTTCTGTAGATGGATATTTTTGTTAGTTCAGAACAAACCAATCAAAATTCAATAAAGTACCCAATGTTTTTAGCAAACCAAGAAGATAACGTAGTCATAAAACTTCGGTTACAAGTTTATTTTAACAGTCCATTGTCCCCTCTCTCGTTAAAATTTGTTACTTAAATGATAAAGGAACAAAAAATTAGGTTTTATTGGCTCCTTAGCCGCAAAATAAGTGTGAAACGAGCGAATAACAAAGAATTTAAACATTGAAAAGTTTATGCTATTCATAACAGTTTTCGAATAATTGGAAAATTCTGTAAAATTTACACAATAAATGTTTACATACTTTTTAAAAAGTAACATTTCATCATACAACCATAAATCTTTACATACATTATTCTATAGAAAGTTAAAATAGTAAAAGTCATTTATTTATGGCCTACCCTCCCCCCAGTCCCTGCCCCCCAACTCATGTTTTAAAAGTGGTCATTTTGATTGTATGAAATGTTATACAAGATTCTAATTGCACACCCATATATTGTAAAATTAACACATAGACTAAATATATTATAGATTCTAATTGTACACCCATATATTGTAAAATTAACACATAGACTAAATATATTATAGATTCTAATTGCACACCCATATATTGTAAAATTAACACAGATTAAATATATTATAGATTCTAATTGTACACCCATATATTGTAAAATAAACACATACACTAAATATATTATAGATTCTAATTGTATACCCATAAATTGTAAAATTAACACATAGACTAAATATATTATAGATTCTAATTGTACACCCACTGTTTCGCCTCAAGACAAAGCTCAAGATTTTTAGCGAGAGTCAAACCGCAGACATGAATAATTGATATTTACTAATCGAATTTGATCCAAGCAAAGCCTTTTACACAACATGCACGAATAATCATTACCTGGTTATATCTAATGCAAGCAGAACAGGCTTACAGTAGGTTTTTTTGCGTTCAAGTGCACTTTCCAAGGCACAACACATTCATTACGCACATTCTCCATTAGATAACAAAGGAATAGGAGACCAAATAGGAATAGGAGACCAAACAATGCGCCCTATGCCGCGTTGGTCAGAGACCGGAGAAGGAAGGAAATTGTCGTCTTTGCTGCATTGGGATAAGGTTCGAACGTCCTAGGGGATTTCACACAGAGCACAACAGAATTGACTCAAAGGAAGCTTTCCCTTCGATACACCCATATATTGTAAAATTAACACATAGACTAAATATAATGCAGATTCTAATTGAGCACTAATTTTAAATTTCCGAGCTATGACAATTACTAATGAAAGCATAGCTACTGTAAAATTGTATGCAATATCATACCCCAGATAACCCCACCATATATCCACTTGTATCTCCCCCTCCCACCATCATACCCAAAAAGTATTGCCTTAATATAGGAGGGATAAAGATAATCAAATAATTGGTTGAAAATTTTGGACACTAATAGTTAGAAACCAATTAATCAAAATTCAACAAAAGTACCAAAAGTTTTCTGAGCAATTTAAATAACTTGGGGATAAAACTTAGGGCATCTGTGTAATTTACAATTCAATAAATCCTCCCTCCTTTATTTCTCTAGAATATCTATCCCTGTCTCGAGCAGCAACTAACAAATTTTTTAATTCCAACAAATAATTGAGTTTAGGGCACATTGTAAAACTCAGGGATCCAAAGGGATAAGACAATTTTGATATGAATGGATGTACAGTACACCACCATTTACAATAAATGTAATTACCCTTTTTTTAGATAAAACTTGGATACTGTAGGTTTTCGTTATCTTGTCCAGCATTGCCAAAAGTACACAAAGTTTTTGTTCCTACAAAAAAAATTTTGATTTAAAACTGTGTGTAATTCCAGTGCAATTTACTTTTAATTTCCCTCATCCCTGGAAAAACTAAAAATCACATAAAGAGGTTATGGGAGAAACATATTTAAAATTCACATAATTATTTATCAACCTTAAGTACCTATGATATAATTAGGTTATAAATGTCCGTTTGTCTATCTTTTATAGTCATACAACCAAAGTACTTCGTTTTTTAATGCATGAAAGATGATTTCTCAATATTGTCTTTTATAAATTGACTTTAGCCATTCGAATGTTTTGTCCGGGTTGATGTGGTAATTATGTGGATATTAAGTTGGACTATACAGGGATATAGGTATAGGTGTTAATGTGGTAATTATGTGGATATTAAGTTGGACTATACAGGAATATAGGTATAGGTGTTGATGTGGTAATTATTTGGATATTAAGTTGGATTATACTCTAGGAATACAGGTATAGGTAGTATTCATGTGAAAAGTTTCAATTGTGGAAAGTTTAGTTGATAAGAGAAGGTTTTTTACTCTTAAACAAAAATAAGCAATCGACTTTGAATGAAGATAAATAATGGATAGATTATCGGAGAAAAATCAATGTATCTACCATTAAGCTATACCTTGATCCCTGGAAACATGCCGACAAAGGTGAGGCACAAGATTGAGAACAATAAACTCAATCACAAATATACAAACATACATGAAAAATATGATCAATACTAAACATTGAATGTTAGTAAACTTTAGAGAAATAATAGCAAGTGAAACATAATAAGAAAGAGGAAAAGAATTTGTCTCTTTGATATTCATGAACAGAAAATTTATGAGACAGGCCAGCAGGTAAAACTTTAATAAAGCTTTTCAACTAATATGAAGTACATTAATATACAATACATACAGGTAAATTAGGCGCTTCACCAATTCAATAAATTATTTATAAATTTATAATATAATGTAGAAGGACATTTTGTCTAATGCTAAATATCTCGGAAATCAAGTGTCCGATTGGGTCATTCTTTTGAATGAAACTTTATAAAAGTTTTTGTGTTGTTTCATGCTATTTTCTAATCCTAATCAACCAGTAGAAAGGATAAATATTAAGTGCCACATATTGATCCCCACAACACTCATATAATTTAGACAGACACTAGGTTAATAGCATCCATATGTAGCGCAATCAAAAAAATAATGATTACAAAACTTTTTGAATGAGGAATCTTATACAACAGTTATAAATCATTATTTTTCTTTTTCAAACTAAAATTGAAAATAGAAGGTCGATTTATAACCCTTCCCCATTAACTCACACACTGACATTCGAAATGAAGGAATTAAATTTTCTAAGGTGGGTTATCCAATGTATCCAATGTATTTTCAAATTATGATTTACCCCCCACCCTGGACGTCTAAGCTTCAAAAGCCCTATATATTATAAGTTAATAAGTATAAAAAGAAAAACTCTAGAGAAGCTACGCTGTGAACAATTACCTAACCATAATTCTTCTAGATTCATTTGTGGGGTGTAATATAAAAGATTTATATGGTAGTTTTGTGATGAACTGCAATTCAATTTCCGAATGTGTACACAGTTTCCTCGGTGTTTCCTCATCCTATCTCTATATTTTCTAATAGTTAAAAAAATCAAAATTTTGAAAGTTTGGAAGTTTGAAGCTTTTTCAGCTAGTAGTAAATATTGAGATAGGATGAGGAAACACCAAGGAAACTGTGTACACATTAGGAAATTAAATTTCAGTTCATCAGTTTTGTAATTGTTGATGGTTAGATATTAGTGACATTGGATTTAATAATACATGGAAACCGTTAGGTTTTTCAATTAAAGCATATTTAGACTATTTGTTAAAACATAGCTTTTCTATAATAAAAGTTTGTACGTTTTCACTTTAGGGACAATTAGATTTCCTGCTATTTTGCTATTAGAGTTTCTTAAGAAACTGTAATAGATTATACAAAGAGGCAAATATTGAAAGCTTTTATTCATCTACATATATTACATCCATTTTCTAATTCATGAGAATCTTTTACATTATGCAACAACTAATTAAACGTAACCAAATGAACGTAAATGTTTTGTCCATGGAAATTATATTTATTGCGTTTTCCATTAAAAAAATCTTTAAATTTGTAATGAAAACAAATATTGAGAGCAATTATCCATTTGTATTAGATCCATTGTTTAATCCATAAGAATCTTTATATAATGTACCGACCGACTACTTAATATATATACCAAATATTTTAATTAACCAAAATCAAATTAGAATGAGTAGGAACAGTAATAAGGATTTAAAAAACTAATTAGTTAAACTACAGGGAATGGAAATTGGTTAGTACAAACTTCAGTGTTTTTCTACAAACAATTTTAATCTACAGAATTTAGAAGGTCCATAGCCTTAACCCATAAGACCTCTAGTCGAACCTTACAAAAAGAGAAAAGAACTATTAAAGTGTTATTATTTATTATATCATTTGTTACCCTAGCATCTAGGGGCTCGGTATTGTAAGGAGAAAAAAAGGCTTAAAAGTTAAATAGAACCACTTATATTAAACAAGAAAATAGTCTAAAACCATCCTGGTACCTATGTGAAGCTTGACAAATATAGAGATCTCAATTAGTGATTTGCAAAAAAAATGTTTTAGAAATTAATAAAACAGAAAACATCAAAGGTATTAAAAAATAAATTTACACAGAATTTAATCCTGTAAGGCTGGGTCTGTCCTGTTATGGTAGTTCTTCAGAATAGTTACCCATGTGCCTTTGAATTAATGGAAAGTGTGGTCCAGTGAAAAGGAAAGACTTCCATAGAATTAAATCGACTTGATACATTGAATATTTGTGTAAAATCAACAATCGAATGTTGTATGTCAATAAATGGTACAATTTTGACAAGTGTTTTTAAATAAAAAGGTGCGTTTTCATCGATTTTTCTACATTTTTAAAACTAAAGTAATTACTTGTTGGACCCTACCAATCAATATATAGTTATAGTACCCAAAGTTTTGAGCCAACAATTGAAAGAGTATGTTTGGTTACCAATATAATTTACAGTCTATGATAATATCCGCTCTCTCAGTAAGTAACAGTAAATGTTGTGACTGACCGACGAACAGACATTGTATATAGAGAGGCTTTTATACTAAAAAACTTAAAGCAATTATTACTCGTTTTAAATCGAATAAAATCGCCCAATACATATCCCTCCTTCTGATAAAGGGCGGCATTTAACGCTTTGAAAGAGTTTTACATTTGTAGCAGCAAAGTAAATTATTAAAACTAATCACAATTATCATCATCTGCTAATGTACTAGCCCTCAGAAATACAGGGATGGAACAATAGCCAAGAAATTAATCTTCCACCAATTTTCATTAATTTTTGTCTATGCAAAAATTTGATAAAGGAAGGATTATATATGTTAAGAGCTATGATTTTTTTAAATTTTCTAATTGCCTGTTGTCCTTAGGGGTTTGATTTCAACTTTACGTCGACAAATACTACCTAATAACTATGTAAATAACTGATTAAATAATTATTACTATTTTTACATTATAATACTAATATTTTAAATAAAGATTCATAAAATGATAAGAAACTTGAAACTAAGCGTAGTAAATACAAAAGATGATTTGTTCCATAAGTATAATATACGTACTTTATTTGGAACTAGCGGCTACGCCCCTAGAGGCCTCTAGCGGCATTTAATTTTTTTATATTTTAAGTATCTAATTTGAGAAATAATTTGTCTATGGTCAATCAGCTGTTAAATTCATGTATCTACGCAGCGCCACTACGCTAGCGACACTATGCGGCGGGAATATTTAAATTTTTTTCGATTTTATTGTGATTTCTCTTGGGAGGGTGGTGGTACCCTCCTCTAAAATAGTTATAAACCTTCCTGGGACCTATGAGAATCTACCCTTTTAAGGAGAACCTGATCGGTTCAGCGGTTAGCGAGATCCTTTGGTACAGACACACAGATACACAGACAAACAAACAGAAAAACAGAAAAACATCCTGTTAGTTTAGTATAAGGATATAAATTTTAAAGACAATTAACTATCCATATATTCTTGGATTGGTTTGTTACAATTTTATGGATTTGATAATGGGTTGTTTGATTAGATTATTATACAGTGCAATTAAAATAAAATTTATCAGTAAGGTTCACGAAGACATTACTGTTTACTAATTAATTAATACCAAAAATATTTTCTTACATCAGGAAGATGCCATACCGCTTTATACTAGATTTTACAAATGGTATCTAAAGCTATCATATCGACGTGTGACTTCCAGTCAAAGGTCAGGCAATAAAAGAATTGAGGAAGAGAAGACTGTTGCTTTAATATTTATCTAATTCCTATAAAACATCAATATAAGGTAATCAGGGTTCCTCACAGAGTTCTTCAGAGGGGTTAAATTTTGTTTATCATCATTGTGCATGTATATTAATGTTTCGCCCATTGTATTGTCCATTAAGATCCCTTATACAAATAGAATAATATAACAGGACTAACAGAACTTAATTCAGATTAGCTGCGCTACCTATTAGCCTTAGTATTAAACAGTAAACCGTTCATGGATCTAACTATTATAGGTGTTACTTAGATTATTACAATTAGTTAACTGCAATTTCATTAAAATTTTAACCACTTATATTTACAACAAAAGAAATATGTAAATACAAAGATTTTATCACATTATTAAAAATATTTTAAACATTTTTGTGTTAATTTAAATTAAATATTTACTAGGTATTTGTTTAATTTGGTTTAAAGTTTGCCGCATTTTGGCAAGCCGAAGTCGTTTTTAAAAATTTTGAAAAATCCGCAGCCCCAAAACTTCCACAAAAAAACATGGTTTGAGAACTTTAGGTACAGGGTTAGGTCCCTCCGCAGGGGTTAAGAAGAAAACTTTTTTTTTTAAATTCATTTTGAATGGAGAGCTCATTGCTCGATAGGTACTTTGTGCGAAAGCACCGTTATCTACATATATTCTATAGCAGATAAGTAATCATTATTTATTATCAAAGCAGATTAATAAATACATACAAAGTGAGTTATAGAGTAGTTTTAATACTAAATACATAAAGAAAACCGCATTAACATATTATCCTTAATATTTTTGGTTAATTTACCAGTTAAAGAAGTTATTTTTATGTCCAGTATTTTGGTAATTCATTTTATTTTTTTAGCTTATTTTTATTGTCATGTGAACAAAAAGAAAGATTTACTGGGATGAATTAGGGTTTGCATGATTTTTTGCTTTTGTTTCTTCATTAAGATCTTACTAATAACTTTTTCAATTTTGAGAAATCTTCACTTAGGTCCCAAGCTTTTAAAGCTATTTCCTATTTAAAGTCTTTGGGTGGTTCTAGGTTATTTTTCCTCACCTCTTCAAATATAGAGTCCGAGATCCATAAGACAATAGCCTAAAATTCATTGCCATGGATATAGTTGCTTTTGAAAAGGTGCTAGGTTAAAATAGGAATTTAAATATAATGACTTTTTGTTACACTTTCCTATAGTTGACCAGCAAGAATCATATTATGTAAGTTTTGCTGCAATTGAAAGTTTTAATCCTTGTATTATTGTATTTGTAAATTAGCGAATGCGCCCCTTGCATCTAAGGGTGGAAGGACAGTAAGGACTTAAATCTAAAAATATAATAGCATAAAACCACCCCTGAACCTATGAAAAGATTTCCTATAGTGTAAAATTCGGTTAACAACTAAAAATATTTTGACACAACCCTACTTTTTTTACCTTGGACTAAAATAATATATTAAAATACAAAATAAAATGTAATTAATAAGAAAACTTTAATCTAATGTAGTAATAATTTTAATATATATTGATGAGATTAGTATATTTACCCCTGAAAGTTAAAAAAATATAAATAAATGTTAAACTATTGTTACGTGCTGCCGGACTTTATTGTAAGGCTTGGGAAAATTTCCATCTCATTTATGCTTCGTGATGCTTGTCAAAGATGCTAATTTAGTTGAAAACAAGGATAAGTAGATTTCTAATTGGAGTAGCAAGGTCAAAGGATTCATAGAGTATATGTCCTTCAACAATTTGCGTCAGACGGTACATCGGTTTTAAAATAAATGCATTTTATTAATACCTCAAAAAATCTGTTAATTATTTTTTTACTTTTTTATTAATACAACCTACCCACTAATTGTTCTCTCTTCATAATTTTGAATTGAAAAAAGAATGAACTTGTTATGCAATTCTTGTTCAATAAACTTTGAAATACACTACACAAAAATCTAACTTTTTAAAAAATGAAGAAAAAAGGGATTGGATCAACTGCAGTTCACGGTAAAATATTCCTGGTAACGAATATTTCCAAAAATCTATGAATTTTAAAGGCCTACAAATAATCTGGAATAGCCAAGATCCTATGATGCACAGGGAAAGCTTCACTGAAGAAAAAGCGCGTAAAATAGGTCTTTTTCGCGCATTTCTCTGCACTGCGAGATA
>LS055366.1:0-16580 GCA_900241095.1 Acartia tonsa
TGTATGTAGGCGAAAGTTAAGTCATATTTAACTTTCAAAAGTAGCGTAGCCACTCCATGGTTTTACTTTTACTAGCGTCTTCAAAGAAGAGTAGGGCATAACTTCCAATTTCAAGAAATTGACCTACTGCTGCTATGTCATATAAATGACATTAATGATAATAATGTAGTAAACTACTTGGCCAAAGATCAGAAAACAGGTGAAAATTTACCGATTGTCTATTTTAATAAAAACTACTCCGCTCATTTAGAAATTGTTTAGACAACCCTGTTATGTCTGTTTGATTTTACATCAGTCGCTCTGTCCATCCGTATCTAATAATATAAGGAGTTTTACTAAGCTTCTATAAGAGACATAATTATATACTTTGCTGTTAATTCTCCTATAATAATTATTTTCTCTAGAATAACTTTGTCGGAACAAATGTTCATGATCACCATTTATAAAATAATTTTAAGGCCTGATCATTTACTATGTATAAAGTATAATTCGTACACAGAAGTGGATAAATTGAGTTTGATAGTTTGATAATGCAAAAGTAAACAATACAAGACTAGATTTATAGAATGCATCCTCTGGTCAATACTTAAAAATGTTGTTTATATCTTACATTTTTAAATCAAATCATTTTATTAAGGACTAGAGACACCTTTCATGTCTCAATGTTTGAAGGGTATGTCTTTTTTTATGCCAAATTGACTAGGATTGAGTTAGAAACTTGGTTAAGGTGTCTATAGAAAGGTCTTTACATGCTCCATTAAAAACTCTGAACATTATAGGGTCTATCTACACGATTTATAATATTTAAGTCGATTTGTTGATTTTTAATCTCCATGTAAGGTAAAATTCTCCACAAGGGCTAGGACTCGAGCTGTAGTGCACAGGAGAGGTAAGTAGAAATCAAAATCAATAATGTTTTCTAATTGTCATTGCTTAGACATGATTTGGGTCATTTTTTGTTAGTTTTTGACCAAAACTGTAGGGTTTATATTGAAAAGAGTGAAGCGATCAGTTTTTAAAAACATCCTTTAGTCTTTCATCTCTCATTTTATTTATGCATTAGAAATATTGCTTTTAAAAATTTAAGATAAATTACCTTTTTTTAGTAATTTTTTAGTATTACCGTTTTTAGACTATGTCAACGTAACTTTATTTTAGTTATTTGAGAATCTAACTCTATAAAAGTTGACTATTTTTCATTACCTATTCTTATCTGCGGGTATAAAAAGTTTTGTTGTGCAGTTGACATTCAATTTACAAAACATCATAGGATGAAGGGACGGGCAAATAGATTTATAAGTAAAGTGACGTCATATCAAATAAATATTATTATTGAACATATGATTAATTGCAATTTTTTTTTGTTAAAAATAAAAAATTTCTTAAAAGATAAATCAATTGTGAGCGTTTGCCAAATTTCTAAAAAAATCTTTTACCATGTAGTTTTCATTTAAGAAAATTTGTAACAAATACAGAAACAATCGTATTCACATTTTTCATATTCTGCGAGTTAAGTTCTGATACTCTACAAGTTTTAATGATCGATTGTCATACCTTCTGAATTTATACCTTTCCTTAATGTATGTTGTAAACCTTGTTATATTAATAGGAAACTTTCATCTATCTCTATACCCTTGAAAAATCAAACTCAAAAACATAAAAATATAAAGAAAATTGTTTTCTTTGCCTTGCATTGTTGGGTTTCTAGAGCTGTATGGCTATTAATCATATAACTTTACCTTAAATTTATCATTAAATAATAGATTATTAGAAATTCTACAAAAAACAAACATTATGTGAATACACCAAAATATCTTTTTCTTTATAAAATTCAACCTTTCAAAGACCGTTATTTTGCATTCAATATATTTTCTAGCATTATTACTAAATCTAGATACCAAATATAATTGTGAAGCTTATATTTTAGTCTGTTTTAAATAAAATTTTTTATGTAATTTTTAAATTGTTTATTACAGAAAGTAACCTATTTTCTTTCAATCTAATTTGCATAAAAATGTTTGCAGAAAATATTTCTATAGTTATCATTCATTTGATAGATAAATATCTATATGTGTGTGTTTACATTTTTAGGATATACCTATAATGATCTTGGTAAAGTTTTAGGCTATTTTGCAATCTTCTCTAAAGATATTTACCTATGAAATTATATAAATGTTTAGTTTTAAGTTTATTGATCTTAACAATAATCAAATGCTGTAAGATTCTTAGGAATAAGAGTGGAGCCATTAGAATATTCAACATGTATAACTGCATAAAAAATGACATGAATAGAAGGACAAAGTAGAGAAAAAATGTGTCTTCATGATTTGCAATCAGCGAGAGTTGCTAGAATTAGGAAGCAGTTTCTAAAGTATAATAAATTGTTCAAAATAACACCACAATTCGGGGATTAATATCTTATTTTATGTTGTACATTTAGCACTACCAATCAAAGGTTAAACAATAAAAGGGTTGGTTGTCTTCAGGTTGTTGATTCAATAGCCGTACATTATTAATTAAGCTATTATTTATTTATATTACCTATTACTTAATTGTGGTGTGATTCCCCTTCAATTTCAAGTGATCATCTAGAACACCCAAGGGCATTATCCGCTTGTAATAGGATGCAATACTCCAACGCCTACTGGTTTATATTGGTTAAGAAACATCTAACAAACAACCAATCTATTGGTTACGCGACTTTTGCCTGAGAAGTCCTGTCAAAATTACACTAACTATTTCTAACGTCTTTAGTTTTGACGCAGTGTCAGACCGAGATTAGAAAATACTATCCGACGACGACCGGGTGCGCTACGTGATGAGTTTCGTTCGCGGTTTAAAATTCAGGTACATAGATCTATGAATACCGCATAATAACTTTGTATATTAGAGAATTAATAATCAGAGAAGCTGTAACTGTATTTCTTAAATAAACCCTAGGAACTGTTTTTACAATCGTGTATTTGCATAATCAAAGTTCAAACAAAACAGCAACAAAATAATTATTTATATATATAGACAACGTAATTTAATTTTTATTTAAGATAACCATGAGCTTGTAGTTTAACTTGATACATAACTAAACTGTATGGGCTTTAAAGTATAATAAAAGCCCAGGGTTTTAAATATATTTTATTGAGTTACATTAAACTTTTTTTTATATTGTAAAAAAGTCTAGCTGTTTAGATTTTGGCAGTTTTGCATGAGAAGCTGCGCATATATTCAAGTACAGTAAAAATCAAGGGCATATATTTTTTCAGGCAAAATAATTGGTTTTGCTAGTGGAATCCCATACTACAACCCCCTCCCAAACCTTTTATTTAGTGATAGCGAGAGTTCCATCGAGACGTCAAAATTTACTTTTAAATAAAGCGAAATATCTCCGTTTATAAAAGGAAAGATGTCATTGATTATACATTATACACATTTCCTAAGAATAACTAAGCTTAAATGTGAACTAATGTGTAGAAATAAAAAGGAAGGGTAAGGGATGGGGTGTGGTCCAATGACAGTAACAGGGAATGTACCGATTTGTGCACACAATTGCATATCCTTGATAATACTGCAAATTTTTCCTTCATTTAAATGGCACTCATTCGTATATGTAAATCAGTGGGCAGGTTTTTCCTTTTTATCTTTTTACAATTAATAGGGTTATTATTCATTATAAATTATACATTTGCCGATATTAGTAATTCATATGGCCAATATTAGAACTCAATCGGTTCAGTGGTTAGAGACTTTACAAAACTTTACTACTTTATATAATAAGAAAGATAATAAATTTTTACCTTTTTGCGTGAAGAAGTCCTGCACCTTGTCCTGAACCATAAGCCTGCCAGCATGAGGTCCCTCTAGGATGTTGAATACCAGGTCCTGGCCCCGCGTGTTCAGGTTGCTCTCGATACTCAGGTTTCCATGGGTTAATAAAACTGAGTCTCCCCTGGAAAAATTATATAATGATTTTTCTATAAATTTAATATGAATATTAACATTAAGATAAGAGCTCTCATGTGCCGAAATGTTCTTTACAACGATTTTTAAAAAAGTTTGTTGTCTAACATACTTTAATGTTTAGAATAGTTTAATTCTTAATTGTATTAAGCTTTAATACAATTTTTAATATCTAGAACAATTAGTAGTCCATATTAATAAGTAAAATCAATTATGTATTATGTAATGCATTTAAACACGCTAGAATTATAAAATTATAATAAGATATTAATATATGAAGTTTTTTTTATAGAAATAATGACCTAGAAACTTGCTTTAATTGGTATAATAAATATTTGAATATTTTTTTCTATTCAATATAACTTTGTTTTCTACAACAAGCTACATAAATGTAAAGTTAGAGAGTAGCTATGCGCTTGTCTAAACATTATACAAAATTTAATTGTGTTTGCTTACATACTTTACAAAGTATTTAAGATAAATATTGAAAAAAAACTTGCTACACAAAAGTTTCTATTTCAGTTCAGTGCTTGAATCTTTTTTTTAAGTGAAGATGCTCTACATTTAGAGTGTATCCAGGGATTTTTATAGATAATGGACGATAAAATGATGTAGTATGTACACGTTCAATTCCCATGACTAGAATCATTGGTGAATATGTTTGGATACTGCTGTCTTGTATAAAATTTTTAGCTATTAAGGCAACGTGCGACAGGACGTATTTTATTTCTTAGGGAACAAGAATAATTAGGCTTTTTATTCCACTAGTCCCCAAGGTTTTAATATTCGTTGGCTCAACAACTTTTAGGAAAGATGGTTTTAATTTAGGCATATTAAAAATCTATAGATATCAAGATTAGTATGACGATTTATCTAACAATGTTGCACAATCATGAAAGCGTAACGTCTCTATAATCACTATAAAAATCCACGGGCATATTAAAGTTTTTAGCTTTTTGTTATCTAACATTAAAATTTTATATTTGAGGTTTCTCTGTTCTCTTGTCTTTGAAATTATAATTTCTTGAACTATAAGGCATACAATTTGAAGCAAAAATTTCTTTACTCAAGTCTCAATGAAGTTTTAAGGTAGGGTGATTCAATCAAATTCCAAAAATTGTCACCTAAAAAAAGGCTCGCTTCCCTCCCCCCCCCAAAAAAAGTTATGTTATCAACTATTAAATTTAGATTATCTTTATTCAGATAAGAACGAAATATTATTTAGATTCCCCCAACTGAATTAAAATGTATTTATGTGTAATATATTCAGCAAAACATATTCAAATAACCTTTATAGCCTAGATCCCATTTTGATACTTGTTATTATTATGTATTTTATACTAAAATGAGACTGTTTTTCATAACATATCAAAACTGTTTTCTTTCGGGGATTGAAATAAGTATTCTTATTGATAATTAATCTGTAAAACATAAACGTAGCTTTAAGACATTAAATCATTTGTTTGATTGCTTGATAATTGTCTAAAGAACATAAAATTGTTGCAAAACTTCTTACTAAGAACATAAATTTGTGTAGCACACGTCCGATATAGAAGCGAATTTACCAATATAACGATTATTTCCATCTTATTCAGATTACTAGAATCTGTTTTCTAAGATATTCATCCCTTTATGAATAGCAGTTATTTTAGCATCATAAAAACAAAATTGAACATTTTGTCATACATAAATTTGCCCTTTAAGACTGTATCGAGAGGAAGCTTTTAGAGATTTTAAGCCAAGGGGGATGTACTGTGCTCCCCTCACCAAAACTTATCCATTTAAGTAAAACAATAGAGGGGAAAAGGTTAATTAATGTATGACACCACCATATAAAAACCTGTGCCGACTTTCAGACTCAGTTGGGTCTTAAGTATCAACCAATAGCGTCGGAAACACTGCCAAGTCGCTACAAAAAAAAACATAAAACAATTTGCTAGCATACAAAAAAGGTCTCAAACACTGGATTCAGGTGGTTATCTGAATTATATATCTATACTTTTACATTTATTGCTTATCCAACACCCACTTTAATCTCATTTATTCCCAAACGATTTCGGCTAATATTTCTTTTAATGATTTTGATCTGTCAAACGAGAAGTTTTGTTAGTGATTTGGGGGGAAGATGATTTCATTCCCCTTTGTCCTCACCCTCCCTGTACATCTGCAAGTATGAATACAAATACTTTAAAATAGTTTCTGCATACAAAATATTTTAGGAACAATGCTGGATATTATGGTTTATACATTCTATTCCATGATATTCTTTTTTTTAGTTGTAATGCTCTTTGTAAGAAGGATGTCGACGTGTAAAATAAAATAAAATAAAAATCTGAAGATTTTAAAACAAATTATTAAGACAAACTCATGGTCATGAGACTTTCATTGGTGTATGAAAGTATTATTTTTATGCATTTATTTTGTATATCTCTACTATCTTAACCCAAATAGTTTATTTTTACATTTAAATAAAAATGAGAATCCATCAAAAAAATGATATACATGTTATACATAAAATATCCCCTAATAGGAGGATGGATCGGTTGGAAATGCTTAGAGAATATTTTGTTAGTCTTAATAGCCAAACATCTACTTTTTTTATGAACCCCATGAAATCCAGTCAATAAAATTTGTAAGATAAACAGATTCTTTGTCAATGTTTTAATCATTAATGTTTTTGAAATTGCTGTGACATAAACTAGATGCAGTTTCTAATGGTTTTTAAACATCCCTTTGACCATCAAATTCAAAGCATTCTCTGTTTTAAAATATTAAAAATCGGTCAGTAAACAATAAAGGTGAAGTTAATTTCATAATTTTAATAGGGCAGAATGATATACTGACATATCCAAGATTTAAAGGAGCTGCGCCTTTAATACAATGTTTATAGAAAGTGTATTTTTGCCTGCAACACATGCTTGTAATGTGTTTTTTTCGATTCTACACAGGGAGGCAGGGAACATTGGCTGTAAATTATACTGCAACTCAAAGTTATACAAACACGTTCTCACATTAATTGGCTTTATCAGTTTTATGTAATTAAATTTTGATCTGATGGTTCTATCTTGTACTGTGCAAACTTTTAAACCAATAATTTCAGCTACATAAGAGGTAATTGTATTTATTGCCTCCATAGTAAGCGGAAACAATTTTGAAAATCATAAAAATGAAAAAAATACAAAAGTTTACAAGTTCTTAGTTGATATTTTAACAAGTTTTAAAACGTGTTATTTTGACAGTGAGAAATTATTGTTGAATCGTTTTATACTTTCTGATAAAATTGTTCTTGTATGCATGCATGTTCTTATCTATGATGCATGGTAACACAATGCACACATGCATATTTTCCAATACATGATTAGCTTTTTAAATAATTTTCACGAATATTAAGTTATTTCATTGAGAAAAAAAATGATTTTAAAATTTTTCAACGAATCTACTTAAAAATCAAAGAAATTAGAAAAAGAATTAATCTTTAAGGGTTCCATTTGTTTCTTTTTTATTTCAAATATCTCTTATTCCTGACTTAACTTTGTAGCACAGTAATATCTACTTTTTAATAGATTTAGCTTTCTTTTCATTATTTATTCTATCCCTTATTCCTGACTTACTATTTTTGTACAAAAAATCTACATTTTATAGATTTTATTATCTTTTTCTTTATTATTTCACCTATCCCTTATTCCTGATTACTAGAGCAGAACAATAAGATCTGCATTCTATGAATTTTAAATCTTACTTTTTATTGCAGTTTAAGTAAACTTAAAAGTATACTACACACATTGCATATTCTGATATTTATTAAGGATTTTCTTTAAAAATATATTTTAAAGGTTCGGCATAATTAGATTATAAAGGCAATACTTTAGAAAATAGTTAGGTTCTTTTATCTATAAAGGTTAAGTATAAGTAAAATGAATTGGTGGAAGAACCGAACACAAGACACAAAAAGAAAAAAATATTGCTAGATGAAGAAAGATTTGAAAAGAAAAAAATAATTCATAATTAATTGATATTTCCTTATAAAAAAAGTCGACAGAAAAAAGCAATTATGATAGACTAAGCTAATACTCATAACTAACTTTGCCTAAGAGTACTAATCAGAAATATTTTATTATATATTCCTGTGGGATCCTTGATTGATTATAAAAGAAGTTAAACACATCAAAAGTCTCAAACAGGGCTACAATCTAAGAATTTTGTGTGTCCAAAGGTCAGGAGGCTAATTCTGCTGGGCCTTGGTTTAGTTATCATATACATTCAAGGCTCTATAACATTTTGATACCAGTTATTAATAGATGTGTCTTCATTTCTGCTTATGTTAATGCGTTTGGTTTGTACAATGCCAGATGAAAACCAATTGTCTTCAAGACCCATGTCTGGAAGTCTTAACTTTGCATTTTAATTAATTGCTTGCTTGCTTATGAGCCAAGATGTTCCCCCATGTTATGTCCTTAAAAAGCAGCAGTAAAGTCTTTGGTTAAAACAAAAAATCAATTTTGCAAAAATATCATATTAAATATAATCCAATGATGAAATTTAGCAAGCTAAATTTTGGTTGTGTGGCACCGCTGTCGGGAACCCGCATCAAATTCTATCATTATGCCCTTTGAAATTTAATTTATTTCCAGAAGTGCATTTCCCTTTTCACATTTACCCTTTTCACTAGTTTTCCCCCTGTTATCATGGATAGCGAGATATGCCAATGGAATATATAAAGGACAGGATATTTTGCCTTGAATTCAGAAGAAAAAGCTACAATGTTTCTGTTCCTTAAAGTGCATAGCGAACACGAAACCCCTCTCTTATTTTTAATCTTTGAAAAAAGAGTTTGTTTTGGCATTTTGCGGAAAATTGCCATTACATTAAAAACCAATATAATTTTTTGTAGCTTTAAAAAAAGGGAAGAATAATAATACATTTATTTATGTATTAGTCCCTGTCCTTTAACCTCTTTGGAGATGGTTTATAGAATCTTCAGTTTATGCTTGATCACATAATAATAACAGTCTATTATATAACAAAATATGTTGTGATTTGATTGGTTGAAGACATTATGGAAGCTACCTATGTTGGAAAATATCTAGTGTAAATAGGTCAACTATCAAGTCTAACTCTATCCCTCATTTTCTCTTTTCTTAATCTTTTTCACCTTTTTCTTTTTTACTTCTTTTCTTTTACTATTTTGAAAAATTTATTTGGTATCTTTTTCGATTTTTAAAAATCCTTTTTTTTCTATTATCAAAATGTCTATTTTTCTCTTATTTCTCTCTCAAAATTTATTTATTTACTTTCAATATACAAATTCCTGCCCCAAAGGGTGAACCCCGCTGGGTAATTCTCTGTTAGATTGTGCAATTAACTTAGATTCACTTTTTCATTGCTCTTGGTAATTTTTTGCGGGCAGACACAACCACACTTTTATAGTATGTACATAAAAAAATACATACCACCCGGGAGGGCACAGATATTCGACTGAAAATTACACTGGTGCCCAAATCATCAAAAACATAATTTCTGATTGGGGTTTGCTTAAAACTTTGAGTACTGATATTAAATTCTGCTGCTTGTTTCATACTACCAGTGTCCAAAAATTATTTTAATATTGTTGAAGGTTGAAAAAATTGTTTTGTTTTTGTCAAAAAATGTCTTCTTATTATACATATAATTAAGTAAGGAAGGCAAAATTCTTAATTATTGCAGGTATATTCAATGAATCTTCAAAAAGACAATGCAAACGAATATAAGAAATGTTAATATTACTGCTTTCTTTTAGTTTTACTCTTTCAGTCGTTTTGTTCAACTTTGAACCTTGCGTTCCTTGTTAGTAAAGTACTGATGTTGCAATTTTTGTGCAATGAAGTTGTTCTTTTTATTTATTTGTTTACTGTATGTATCTTGTTAGCAATGCAGCTAATCTACATTTTACTCCTCTATACATCTTATTAAATGTTAATTAAATCCGTAGAAAAGAATTGTTAAGATTTATACTAAACTTTGTTCTTTAACAATGAAAATGACCCTATGCCTGAAGTCTAAGGTTGATTTTTTTTAACGGCAAAAAGTTAAATAAGAAAAATTGCCAGATTTGATTAACGTAAAGTATATGAAAGCTACGACGCTTAAAACAAAATTTCTACAGACATTTTGATGTTGATAAATAGAGTCAAGTTCCACGTCTAATTGATTCAGTTTAGGATAAATGATTCACAAAATTAAATTGTCTTTGTCAACCTCGTGGACATAGACAGCTCTTCTTAAATATTTTCTGCACATCAAAGAAGTTGAAGTATTCTAAATAATTTTAGATGAATAATGCATATAAAAGAGTTTTTGAGTGCTTTTCATATAAAAAGATTATAGATATATTATTAGTGGCTTCGTCCTTAGCATCTAGAGGCTTTATTTCAATATAGGAAGAGTTGTGAAAAGAAGCAGAAAAATAGCTCAAAACCGTCGTAAGACTTTAATTAAAAATGAAATAGTTTCAACTAATAAAGGGACGTGTATGGATTTTCTCTAAATTGGGGGAAAAATTTGGGTAAATGCGATCTTAAAGGACATTCAAAAAAACCTTACAACGTAATACTGACTTTCTTTTACAGTTTATGTATTTACAGATACAGAATTGATTATTCGACATAACAAAATATAATAATTAACAGCATAAAAATCTTCCTTCCAGTATTCCCCCTTGGGTACTTGGTGAATATTAAGAAATTTAGATAAAAAACAAACTTATCTATGTTATGAGTATTTCTCTTGTTGAAACGGTTTGAAAATATTTGAAATGAAATGAAATTACGTGAATTAATCACTATGTGAAGTGGAGACAAATAGAGAGTTTTAAGAATTTTTATTATAACACTGTCACAGGAACATTTAAGTATCATATGTCCTGTTTCTATACTGGTATTTGACAGATTTTAGAAATATGTTGACAGAAACCCAGGGATCTAAAAGGATAAGACAATGACCGATATATTGTTGTAGATCCCCAATTATGATACACAAATTATCTGTTGATTACAATTGGTGGTTGAAACGTTTAGACACTCAAATCAATAAACCAACCAATCAAAATTCAATAACGAATAAGATATCGTTATTATAAGGCTTTAAGTACTAGTGAATAGAAAACAGCCAAAAGTCTCCTCCATCCCTGGAGAAACCTCTGTATCAATTTATTTACATGTTTTAATCGAAAATGATAAGCTAATAAAAAAAATAAAAAGATAGACAATTACACCCCCAATAATGTTTTGTAGTGTGTAGAATCCACTCCCATCGAAATAAAGATGGTCAATGCTAGTTTGTATAAAACAATCAAAAAATGGCCCAAAGTTGTTTGAATTAAGAAACAGATGGTGTTGTAGATTAGTAAAGCGACATACACTTTTTTGTTATTATTTATGTTTACAATTAAGTCATTTACAATTTTTTTCTCGTATTCATTCGAATCCGGTGGATAGGAACCGGTTCTCATCCATTAGGAAAAACTATGTCTAGCATCGTATTATATCCAGCTTTCTACGAATATAAAAATGTACGATCATAAGATTAAAACCAGTTTTTTAGCCGGTGCCTATATCCGCGGAAAGCCGTTTATAATACGATGCGAGAAATAACTATTACCAAATTCAGTAGAACTAATAATTAAAACTACAAAGCAATTGATTAAATATTTGCTAATAATTTACATATACCTAATGAAAACAACTTTTAATAGTAAGTTTTTTGTTTGTTTATCCGCTAGGGTCTTAAAAGCACAAAACCGATTGAGTCCTCCATTTTGGGAAAGCTTCAAATAGCTACCGGGATTAAAGTTATTTTATTTCTAAGTTGAAGAGTTCATATGAGTTTAGACTAAAGATGCTTTCATGAAAGCATTACCTAGGTATAAAGTAGAAATATAAAAAAACGAAATATTTACCTTTTTAGCTAAATGTTTGAAATCTTCATTATTCTTGATAAACCCTTTCTTGCACCCTTTCATCCTGAAGGGCGTCAGCGCCTTCACAATCACCCCAGACATCTCCTTAATAAACTTGTCCTTCGCCCGTTTCTCCGCCTCGGCCATACCACTCGTGTCTGCCGCCTGAACCGCTGCTGATGAAGCAGCCGCTGGTATCTCGTCCAAACCTCCAAGGCCTAAATGAGAGAAGAGCGTCAAAAATAAGTAAAGTGAGGATCAATGCTACGTTAATGAGGTATTTCTTTTAGATTTCATAAATGTTTTAAAAGATACTTCGTGTAAGAATTTTGACACAAATCATAAGCACGTAAGAACGGATAATTTCAGACGACAACTGGAGCAGAAAAAAATAAGGAAATTAGTAGAATTTCTACAATATGTCTTAGAGTATCTAAGTTGAGTATCTAGGTCTACCTTTCTCCAACCTATCAACTATACCAATACAACTGTTTGAGATACTTACAACCAAGTTATAGGGTTGGTCCGAATACCTTTTTTTTGGCCGGATACCATATATCCGGCTTATTTCTAATTCCGGATATCCGGTATCCGGCCAGATATCTGGCCAACGTTCGATAATCGGCAAATCACCGGTTAACCGGCATTAGAAATCAGCCGGATATCCTGTATCCGGATAGTTTCAATATCCGCCCAGGTATAGAAAATGGCCGGATATCCGGCCCAACCCTACCAAGTAACAAGGTCTTTTTTCAGCTAGTGATAGATTTAATATTTTTTTAAAAGATAATTTACCTGGAATATTGATTGCACTGTTTGCGGCTGCCGGTGCAGCTTTGCTGGCAGGCGTTCCTCCGCCAGCTGCCAAATTTGATGAGGAGGGTGTGATGGGAATATTTATGTCGGGTAATCTTGGTTGAGTTATCTAAAACAATGATTTTCTTTAAACATTGTGATTGTCGACCCTCAACTGTTAATTTTAGAAGATTTTTTTAGGGATAGTTTCATTTGGGAGAATGGCAGGGAGGTACCCTCCGCCAAAATTGTTGTAAACTTTCCCTAGACCTTAACAAGAAGAACCATATTACTTCAGCGGTTCGAGATCCTACACACAGACATACAAAATATTATGCTATAATTAACATCAATACATAAAATTACAAAATATTAAAAATGAACCATTTATATTGTGAGGCAAAAGTTTTTCATACGATTTTAAAATTTTTACTTACCTCTCGTTTCATTTTCTCTGCTTTTATTTGTTCTCTTCTTAGCCTGTCCTGTTCTTGTCTCTCTGTGAATTCATCCATCATTATCTAAACATAATATATTATTATTAGTAGCATAGCATCTCTATATCTTCTTAGCCTGTCCTGTTCTTGTCTCTCTGTGAATTCATCCATCATTATCTAAACAAAATGTTTTATCCAGTTTTATTTGTCTCTGTCTGTGTTTCTGAAATGGACGTACAGTTCTTCTACCTTCGACTAAATCCTATTGTATTAAGTTAAGTATTCCTGTTCGTCCGCTAATATTTGCTAAGTGCTAAGTTCTCTATTTTAGGGAGGCCCCATAGCCTGCCTCGCCACTGCGCTCGCCCCCTAGCCTGCCTAGCCGCGGGCGCTCGGCTCTCTAGCCTATAACCTAACCTAAGTGTAACAAAAATTATCGTTCTAGGCCAGGTTCATAATAGTTTTATTGGGGGAAGGGGTAAAATTTTTAAAATTAAATTTTTTTTTAAAGGATAACGCTGTATAACAGATTCTGTGATCGAATCAGCATTTTGAAAGAAACCAACAGCTTTTCTTTTTATAAATAATTAAGCTACCTCTTCATCAATCTGTCGCAGTATTTCATCCTTGTTCTTTAATTTTTCCCTGATTTCCTTGGCCACAGAATTATTTCTATCTCTGGGTATCAACATCTCGGCCACGAGTCCCGTTGTCCTAAAAAAAGTTAATTTTATTATTTTTCAATAAAGATTACTTTTTTCAGTATCTTTATAGATTTGAATGTGAAAATCCCGTTAATTATTGGCATTTACTGGTTTTATGTTGTTAAAGAAATCATGAGTTTTAAAACTACAAATAACACTAAATGCTTTGTAAGTATTTAAGTTAATATTTCATAAAGAATAGAAAATAAAATTACTAGGCAAGTAAAAATTCACATTATTTTTTTCAACTGCAAATTAGACATACGTAATTTCTTGATATTTTGGATTTCATTATATATTAAATTCTTAGATGTGTTTGAAACTGTTTTTTTTTTATAATTACAAAGATGGGAGAGTATTGAAGTCTGGTTCATGTATTGTTTAATCCATCTGGTAATTTAAACAGAAATTTTTACCACAATGCAAAAGCAGCAAGACTTTTCCAAATATTTCTTTCTTACCTGTGTCTTTCACTCCTGGCCTCCAACATTTCCCTTTCTTGTTCTCTTCTTTCTCTTTCCGCCCGTCGCTTCGCTTTCCTGCGGTTTGATCGTTCTTGTTTGGCTGATTGACTTCTGAAAATTGAAATGAAATAAAATCTTTTCAAACATTTATAACTAAAGTTTGTTCATACGTTCCTCTGTCACTAAATGAACGTCGTTGAAAAATTGTTTTTATCTATTTCTAGTGGCTACGCCCCTAAAGTCCTCTAGGGGCACTTGAGGGAAAGCTGACTAGGGGGAGAAGGAGTCGTAAAAGTAATTTTACTTTTAAAAAGTATTTTTTTTTAAGGGGGTAATTTTTAACTAGGGATGATTTCCCCCAAAATAGTAATATATTCTTCCCTGTAAGCTTCACTGTAAATGTATAGCGTGATCCTTTGCAAAATACACTCACACATAAATCTATTGTTATTGCTGCGTGACTTTTATAACTTCTATCTATATTTATCTATCACTGACCTGTCTCTCATTCTGAGCAGCATTTTCTTTTCACTGGCGGATAAATCATAATCAGTGACAAGTTCATTCTCCTCGATAGGTTCACAATTCTCCTCAGTATTCTCCTTCTAGATAGATAGATAGATAAATCATAATCAGTGACAAGTTCATTCTTCTCGATAGGTTCACAATTCTCCTCAGTATTCTCCTTCTAAATATTCATCTCATTTGAACAATTTAATTTAACCCTATTACAAAAATTAGAACGTTTCTTTGTTGTTGATTTTTTCGCCAATTTAACTAAATTTGTTTTATGTCCTATAAAATATTATAGGAAAACTCAGGAAGGTTGGGATGTTTATTATACTATTTTCCAAAGTCTTAAAATAACGTTTTCTTATTCGTTTGATAACAACTTGGGGATTTTTAATGAATTTAAATGGTTGGATCATTAAGTTTAGTGTAAATGTTTTAACCACTAATTGTGATATAAAGGGGTAATTTTGTATATCGTCATTGGAGATGTACATACATTTATCCGCCATTGTCTTATCCCTTTAGATCCCTGAAGAAAAATAGTTTTACAGACAGACAAAATAAAGACGTTGAAATTCACATTGTGAGTGTTGACATTCAGTATAATACAAGGAACAGTGTTTTCTGGTAGCGCTACTCACTAACTATAACTTTTAAGTCTGCCTGTCCCAATGACTGACGTACCCAGGAATCTAAAGGGATAAGACAATGGTCGATAAATTGATGTGCATCCCACAATGATACAAAAATGATAAAAAATTACCCCTTCTGTGAATTAAAATTAGTTATTATTATTTGATTCTTTATTTGTCTTAATTATATACATAAAAACGTTTACATCTGAATTATAAGAGTTATTATAACAATATTAAACAAAGATTATTCCAAGATATTCTCTTTAAAAAAGTGTTAGTTGATTGTAAACCAGAAGTAAAAAAAAAGAGAAAGAAAAATTGCCGTTTATCATAAAAGGTGTACATTTAAATTAAGTCAAGACTTATTCAACAAATCTATTCTCAAAATATGTCAATTTTATACTAAAAAGATAGAACTTCAGTAAGTTCTAGAAAAAAAATAAGGGTCATTAAGAAATTACAAAAATGTTTATGATACAAATATTAGGTCAATACTAATCCTAAATATATACTGATTAAAACTGTGTAAAGGATACAAAGCTGAACTTTAAACTGTAAATGATGGATAAATAACAGCTTATACCAATAACGAATTTAATTCGGGGGAAAAGTCACGAAACCTATACATGTTTTTCAGCTGTCGTTGGGGGGCAACACATCGTAATATTGACGACCTCTCTATTTGCCCCCTAAATATTATTTTAGAATTAAATCCATTGTTTGTTATATCTATCCCTGGATAAATAAGTGTGGCCTGTTAAATGAAAACTGCAGAATGCTTTAATGGGCAGACTACCGAAAGCTTCACCTCAAGAATATTGTTTAGGTTATATACTGACCCTCTATTGGATGAGGTAATTTTTCTTGTCTGTCACCATGTGAAAAACAGGCTTAAATTCACATGGTTAAAGTTAGAATAACAAGAAATAATAATCCTCGGGATCATAATTTTTTTCTACTATACTAATTTATCAATACCCACCTATAAACTCTACAGGTGAGATGAAGTTGAGGTGAAATACTTAAGTGTGTCTAAAGATTTGGTGTGTTTGTTGTAAGTGTAAAGTGTAGGAATTATATATTACATATGGATTTGAAAAAACAAACACTTTTAGAAGTGCCCTCATTTGCAGGTAGTTTTCTTT
>LS055367.1:0-16568 GCA_900241095.1 Acartia tonsa
ATGCCAAGAATTAATTTTGAAATAAAATAATTTTCTTTCCAATATTTTTATTCCTTTTTCTTATTGGACGTCATTTTGTGTCCAATGAGAGACTAGTGTTTAAATATTTTAAAGCTTATTACAGCATTTATTTTGAATATGATAATCGCAACATTCTCACATTAAATGTGATAAACAATTTTAAAATATTTTTTTTAATATAACTTTTGTTTAATATTTTGTAAGTGACTGTGTAACAAAATTTAATTATAAATTATTTTAATGATTTTTTGGTCAAACGTAAAAATTTTAATATTTTGGATATAAAAAAAAAATTTAAAGTGCCACTAGAGGCCTTTAGGGGCGTAGCCGCTAGTATTTTATGTAAATATTTTTATGTAAATATTTCTTTAATGCAAACATTTAAAAAAAAAAAAGAATATATCGACAGGTGCATTCAGTTCGAGTCCTGGCATTTTTAGGTAGGTCCAGTATGAGTTAAAATGGACACCTATAAAGCATATTTTCAAATATTTTTTTTTTTACAGATATAAACAATAACATAAATTTTTAAAAACTTTTGATTTTGTGTTATTAGCTTTATTCTAAGGTAAGCTATCTTCATAAATATTATTCTTAAACGTAAATTGTTCTCTTTTTCTCTCACACGCATATATTATAGGGTTTTAGCAAATATTAAGAAAAAAATTCCCAAATTTGAATTTCGGCTGGACCGAAACTGGTTAAAAATACAACTTTTTCTAGAAAATATGAATGTTAGTAAATTTAATTGCTAAAAAAAAAGGATTTATAAGTCACTATTAATTATCGACTTCTTTAACCACTTAATGTCCAATTAAACCGCAAAAACGGCAAAAATTGTTAAAAATGACGCTATTGGCGGCAAATAACGCCGAAACGGTACCGCCTCAAAAAGTTAGAAAACATTGCAGAGATGAGTTTGGGCTCTAAAATGACTCCTTCTTCCTTTAACGAGGGAAAATTTCAAATTAACAAGAACGAAATTGTTCAAACCATGCAATGTAAATGCTCAATTCCTCAACAACAGCTATGAGGCCCCAGATTGTGAAAACTGTTTTATACACAATAAATGTTGCATAATAACGATATTATTGCAAAACCCGGAGTCTTTTGGGCGTTTTTAGGTAAAATAAAGAAAACTGATTTTTTGCGGTTAAATATCTTAATATTTTTTATAAAATTTTCTTACAAAATGTAATTTTACACCCCTAAAAAAATATTTTACTTTAATTAAAAATTAATAAAGGTATCTTAAAAGTACCTCAATCAAAAAATTATTTAAATAAATGTATTTTTTGTTGTTTTGAAATAAGTAAAATAATCTGGAAAATTTGATAAGAAGTTTTTCACTATCTTTTTTTGAAAATGGCATAGATTCGCCAAAAGTTAATATTTAAAAAAAAAAAATTTCTAGCTGTCTAGGATAAATAAAAGTCAATTTTCATTTTTCCGGATGTCCCATTGGTTCGCATTGGTTTGAAATATTTGGGACTAGTGTAATAATAGCCCAAAAATTTTCTCTCTTTGCATATTTGAAAAAAAAAATTGTAATTTGCGTCCTTTTATTGTATATTTTGTTGTTTTTTTTTATGAAAACATTTGTAAACAAACCTAAAATATTTAATCAAAAAGTTATTTTTTATAAAAAAAAACAGCGTTTTTTTCAACACTGTATGTCTGTCTAAATGAATGTTAAAATGATAAAATATGATTAACAGGATAAGTTTATCATTTTTTGTGTACATAACTATACAAAAAAAACATGTTTTTTTTATGGCAATTTTCATTAAAAACCTTTAAAACAAACTACACTCTTTATTCCTAACTTGATAAAATACGCCACTCTTGAGTACGAAGACAAACGTCAGAGCGACAAACGTCAGAGAGACAAACGTCAGACTGGACAAACGTCAGACTGTACAAACATCAGAGTGGTACAAAGGTCAGACAAATAAAGCTTTTTGTAAAAGTCTGACGTTTTATAAAAAAAAAATTAAAAAATTATAATTTGTATTCATTGTTTTTGAGAATAAATCAATTATAAAAAGATTTATGGTTGTCAGGGGCACAATTTATGTAATATTTTTTGTTTTATATAAAAAAAGAAAATTTTATAAGATCAAACATTTCCTCCAAAATTCGGTCTTTTTGTGAGAATAATTTTACAAAAATGTGAGAAAATTTATATTATTTTTATTTCTAAACTAAGCCTAACAACAAAGTAAATGTAAAACCACCTGCATATAAAGGGCGGAGCTATAATTATTTGAAGTAAACATTGAAATAACAAAAAAAAGGAGGAAAAATATTATTATGAAAATGAATGAAAAGAACATAAATAAACATAACCACTTTAAAGTTTAGGGTGGAGTTAGGAGTGCCACTAGAGGCCTCTAGGGCGTAGCCGCTAGTTATACATATAATTTTACTTATCCCAAAAAAACATAATATAAGGTATAGTTGTTTGCTATAGTGTTATTTTTAATGTGCAAGAGCAAGGTTTAAGCAGTACCAAATCTAGGGTAAAAAACTAAATCAAGAAAAAGACTAATTGTGTTTTATAATACAAAATGATTCTGACACACCCTAATACATACTTTAATCACATAAAAATACACACTTGTACTTATCCTATTAAACAAAAGATTTAGTCATTTACAGTCTTATTTTACATATGCAAGAGCTAGGTTTAAAGCAGTACTAAATCTAAATAAACACTATCTAAGCCTCTAGGTACTGCTTTAAAATTTTTTGTTTTGGTACACACAGTTGCAAAAGCTGGACATTTTGTTTTTTTGAAGTAAAGCAGCAAAAAAAATCTTTTTTAAGATTTTGTCATTTTTGCTAACATTGTAAGAGAAAAGGGTACTAAGAGCAGTACTAAATCCTAATAAACAATATTTAAGTCTAAAAACCTGTTCTTTAAACAAAAATATCTTATATTTGACTTCTTTCACCAAAACAATGACTAAAAAATAGTTTTTAAGGTTTATAAAAACTACAAACTTTTACAAAAAGCTGACCTTTGTACCACTTTGATGTTTGTCTTTCTTACGTTTGTCGCTCTAACGTTGTTTCTCTGGTGTTTATCGTTTTGACGTTTGTCCTAGTACCTTTTTTAGGAAGGTAAATTAACACTATGTAAAAAAAAATTACAAAAAATATAAAATTTTTTTTTTTCATTTTTCATTTTTACTATAAACGACAAGAAAAACGCAAGTTTGCAAAAGAAAATTAATGTATTGTTATATTGCCTATTAAATTTTATTTCAAATATTTTTAGGAGTGTAAATTAACAATATGTAAAAAAAAAATTACAAAAAATAAAGTTGTTTTTTTTTTACTATAAACGACAAGAAAAACGAAAGTTTGCAATAAAAAAATGTATTGTTAAAAATTGTTTTGCTTTGTGCTTTTTTTTTCTTGTTTCTTCTTTTTTTAAAAATTAGTTTTTTTTCAATTTAAGTTTTTTAATACTTGTTTTTTTGCGATCTATTTTGCCGATATTTATTGGTAATAGCATTTTTACTTGATCTTGCGTTTTTTAATAAACAATTTTTAGTTAAAGGCGAATTAAAAAAAATAATTTTCAAGGTAAGGCACAAAAATTAAAACAGCCATAGCGTCAAAACTACTTGAATTTTCTATTTCTTGACTCCAACTTAAAATTTTTGGACAAAGATGGAAGTGTACAACTAGCTGGGCGCTTATGTTTACCAAGGCAAATTCGAAATGCGCCGGTGGTTTGATCTTGATTTTCGACTAAAGTCTACTAAATCTAACCTCAACCCATCTGTAGGTGGAGTAGAGTTATGCAAACTACTTGAAATACTGTCAGATACATGCGTAAGACACTAGAAAAGACTAGTTGAGTAAGATTGGCCTTTTGTCAGCCTGATCTTAATTCAATAAACTTTTAAACTTACCACAAAGATCTTCCTTATTGCCACTATCAAGGTTTACCTCGCCAGCTAAGACAGGTACATTTCGACTTAGGCCTGTTGGCGGTTAATGAGGCATGTAGAGCCTGCAATTGATCCTAGGGGCAATTTTTTGAATATTCTTAAAGACATAAACCTAACCTGCCTTCTAGTTTTTTTAAATTTAATAAAATCTTTAAAATTGACGATTTTTTATGTTTATTTGCTTAAAAATTAAAAAAAAAAGTCTGAATCTAGGTGCCCCTTTTTGTATAAATATTTTTATTTAAGTGAATAAATTTGCTTCATTTTTTGTTTTTTAACGATTGTATTTTAATCAAAAAATTAAATTTTTAAAACTTCTATTTAAATATTACAGTTAGTTTTTGCCTTTTTTTTTGTAAAAAAATCTTTTTGTGAAAAACCAAAATAATTTTTCTATTTTGTCAAAATATTTTAGCAGAAAATTTAAAATTACAGATGCCAGAAACAATAACATGTCGTCTGCATCCATGACGCAAAAAATCTAATAAAAGATGCTTTTTACTCATTTTAATAAATTGCAGAAACTAATAGCCTGAGTAGTAGCCAGAGAATAAATAGAAATTTCTGTTGTAAATGTTTGGTGTGTTGAAAAGTGCAGCAGTTATTTTGGGTCATCTTGTATCTTGGCAATAAAAGGAGGCAGAAACGTGAAACTATCAACTTACAAGCTTTATTTTAAGGAATTTTTTTTGCAGGCCAAAAATGATGGCTTTACTGTTTTTGTTGTATTTTGCAGATTTTTTTGTTTGATGGTAAATGTTTTAAACACACGAATTGGTTTGAATACTTTTTCTTTTTTGCAAAGTTCCTTCAAAAAAACAGGATTTTAGGAATCTATCTCATCATCATCATTATCAGGCGCATTTTTTTTTTTTGACTATAAAGGCCAGAGAATACGGACACCTTGTTCCTCCATGAATTCCTGTCTTTGGCAATTTTCTCAGCTTCTCCCCATGTTAATTTTAAATTAAATAGGTCAAAGTTTGATATTTTGTTTGGCCAAATATTTTGCAAATTCTTCTTAAGCAACTACTGTGAAATGCATTAAGTTGATTTGTTTTAGTTTTCACAGTTCTCCAGCATTCAGCTCCATAAAGAAGACCTGATTTCAAATTACTGTTGTAAAGTGTGATTTTTGTTTTCAGAGCGTTTCTTTGAATTCTAGACTAGACTGTTGAAAACAACCCTAGCCTTATCAATCCTGGTTTAAATATCAGCTTTTGAGCTATTTATACTGCTAATAACACTCCTTAGATAGGTAAATTTTTTGCTTAGTTATAATTGTTTACCATTTATTTGATCAGAGTTTATAACAAAAAAAAATTCTTTTGATTTGTATTCAAATAATTTATAGTAAGTATTGTTTTTTTAAAAAAAAGTTTTAATTTTCAATTAAATTGTGGGGTTAATGGGTTAAACCCTAAAATCTAAAACCTAATGATCTAATTTTGTAATTTATTCTTTTTATGATAAAAAAAATTTTAAATAAGGCTAGAACAAATTTTTTTTATAAAATAATGTTTGTTTCTGCAGTAATCCTTGTACTCTGTCTAAAGTTAATAAGAAATTTTTTTTTAATTAATTATAATTTTTGAGTTTTTTACACACCTTTTGACAAAATTACATTTGTGATTTTAACAGAAAATAAATCATAAGAGTTTGTAGCAAATAAATTTTTGTTGGCAAAAACTCAGCAGCAGTAACAAAAAGATTTTAAAAAGTTATCAGTGAAGAACAAGTGAATTTTTATTACGTAAATTGTCTTTACATTTATTCATTTAGGAGTCTTTTTTTTTATAATGTTTTTATCATTATTCTTCAAAATATTTTCATTAAACAAAGTTTTTTTTTGTCAGGTTATTTATTTATATAAGTATTTATTTAATAATAAAGAAATGTTAAAAACTGCAACAATTAGATCTCTATGATATTTAATTTATAAAAAAACTGAAAAAAATTATAACTAAATAAAACTAAAATATTTTAGAAGTTAAAATTAAGATAAACATTAAATAAATCAAAAATCAAAAACAACTTTACTTTAAAATTATCATTGTATAAAAATTATAAGCAGAGGCAAAACACTGATTAATTGTTAAATAAAACTATTTGTAAATCAAAGATAAAAGTCCAAAAAAACCTTATTTAAATAAAAGCTAAAACTAAAATTTAAAATAAAATTGTTTGAACAGATGTACAACATCAAAATGTTATAATAAATCTGTTAAGAAATTTGAACTGTTTTTAATGACCAGCTTGTTTAAAAATAAAAAATTCATTTATTAAAAAAAGAATGTGCTAATACTGAATAATTATTTTTATAAAATTTAGTCAAAAAGTAAAAATACTTTAAAATGAACAAAATTTAACAAATTTTGTTCCAGCAAATTACCAAAAACAAAAAAAATTGTCAAATTTAAAAAAATTAAATAATAAAATTGTTCTTGGTAAAATAAAATTAAAAAACTAAACTTCATAAAAATAAACTAAAAGTAAAAATTAACTCATAAACCAAAAACACACAAATTAAGATTAATACTAAATTAACATTTGATTTAAACAACTAAAATGTCGTTAACTAATTATTTTTTTAAAAATTATTATTTAAAACCAAAAAAAAAATATTACAAACTTTAAAAAAAAAAAACCTGCAACTAATAAATAGGCTTTGTAAACATTAAAAATTATTATTTAGAAACAAAAAAAACTATTACAAAATGTAACAACTTAAAAAAAAAAAACTTGCAACTAATTAATAGGCTTTGTAAACATTGATTTTTAAGCAATACTATAGATCTTTTGATTTATTTTTACTGTAACTAAAACTTATCTTGCACTTAACTTTGCATTCTTTTCTGTAAAAATCTTAAGATAAGTTTCTAAAAGACAGCAACAAGGTTTTCAGCAAATTTTTTTTTACAAACCGTAATGTTCAGTTAAAAAACAGTTTTTTTTGTAATAATAATAATAATAATTTGTTAAATTTAATATTAGATATAAATTTTTTACTGCCAGAGTATTAAATAATATCAATTACAAAATTTTAGAAACTTACAAAAAAAATTTTAGTTTTAATTTTATAACTTTTTTACAAGATATCGTTCTAAACAGTTAAAGCTTTTTGTTTTGTGGATAACTATTTACCTATTTTATAAGCACAAAAAAATAATAATAAAAATAGATTTTAGACGTTGTACAACTTTAAGGAGATCTTCAAAAATTTGATAAACCATTAGAAATTGTTGATAACTTTAAAAATTACTGTAGGTCTAAATTATAAAAAGTGTTCAATATCCACATACTTTAGGAGCAGAAAAATATGACTGAATAATTTGATACTGAAATTTTATTTTATCAAACAAATTATCAGCATAACACTCTTAATTGTTTAATATTGACAAGAATGTAAGACTTTTTACTTTAAATTAAACAAAAAATTTTAAAGCATTTTAACGCACACATATATAAAATGTGCTTTAGAAATAAATAAATTTTAATAATGCGACAACATATTGAAAAATATTTTTCTTTGTACCAAATTTTTACAACATAAAGCTACTTGTATCATTATGAAATGTCTTTTTTTGTAGTGAAAATCTTTTATAGATTTAAAAACCTGTAAAAAAACTTTTTTATTTACTTAAATTTTGCTAAATAAGATTTAAACATAAATCTTAAAAAAATTTTAAAGATAAAATAATATTAAACGTTTTTTAAAATAAAACAACAATTAAAATTTTAATTTTTTTAAAAAACTTACCTAAACTTTCATAAATTAATGTAAAAAAAAATATTAAAGCTTTAAATTTAAATTTTAGTCTTTTTTTTTCCTAGATTTTTAAAATACAATATAACAAATTGTTAAAACCTATTTAGTTTCTCGCGTTTTTTCTTTTTCTTTTTTGCAAAGTTCCCTTAAAAAAAAGGATTTGAAGAATCTATCTCATCATCATCATTGTCAGGCGCATCTCTCTTTTTGACTGTGAAGGCTAGAGAATACGGACACCTTGTTCCTCCATGAATTCTTGTCTTTGGCAATTTTCTCAGCTTCTCCTTTTGTTAATTTTAAATTAAATAGGTCAAAGTTTGATATTTTGTTTAGCCAAATATTTTGCAAATTCTTCTTAAGCAACTATTGTGAAATGCATTAAGTTAATTTGTTTCAGTTTTTACAGTTTTCTAGCATTTAGCTCCATAAAGAAGAACTGATTTCACATTACTGTTGTAAAGTGTGATTTTGGTTTTCAGAGCAAGTTTCTTTGAATTCCAGACTAGACTGTTGAAAACAACCCTAGCCTTATCAATCCTGGTTTAAATATCAGCTTTTGAGCCATTTTTACTGCTGATAACACTCCCCAGATAGGTAAGTTTTTTGCTTAGTTATAATTGTTCACCATTTATTGTTATTTGATCAGAGTTTGTAGGTACATTCATAATTTCGGTCTTCTTGACATTAACAAAGAGCCCGACTTGTCCTGCATATTTGACTAGTCTATCTGTCATAGCTTGTAGATGTTTAATTGTTTCTAAAATCAGTGCTAGGTCATTAGCAAAGTCCAGATCTTCTATGTGTCCTAGTATGCTCAGCTGAAGACCACGTTTTTTGTTTTCTTCATCACCCAGTCAATAACTAATATAAATAAAATAGGTGATAAAATGCATCCCTGTTTAACTTTAGTGCTTATTTTAAAGAAATTAGATGCTTTTATTGTTTCTTACTGAAACACAGGCTTGAAAGCTGTCATAAAATTTAGTTATCATAATTATCATCTTTTCTGGTATATCATAACTTCTTAGTATTTTCCAGAGTGTTTGTCTATGTATTAAGTCAAAGGCCCTAGAGAAATCAACAAAATTTACATAAAGTGGCTTGTTAAATTCAACACATTGTTCAATAACTGTCCTAAAGGTAAAAATTTGGTCAACAGAGCCCTTTCTAGCACGGAATCCAGCTTGTTCTTCTCTAAGTTTATTGTCAATTTTCTCATCAATTCTGTTAAAAATACCTTTACATAGGACCTTTATTGGGATAAAAAGCAGCATAATTTTTCTCTAATTATTACAATTGTTAAAGTCTCCCTTTTTAGGTAGTTTTATGATTATACCTTTAGACTAGTCCGTTGGTATCTTTTCTTGCCTCCAAATTTTATCAAAGAGATTAGTTAGACTCCTTGCAGAAAGATCTATCTCTGCCTAAAGCATTTTGACAGGTATCAAGTCAGGTCCTGGTTCTTAGTCATTCTTTAGACTATGTATAGCAGCTTTAACTTTTTGAATAGTTGGTGGTCTTGTGTCTATGTCTATTTCATGTCTTGGTTCTGTAATTTCTTCTTTTTCTGTAGTGAGTAATTTACTTTATTATTTATTTTTGTTATATTTGCCACTTAATTGCTTGGTTATGTTGTATACAGTTTTCATGTTACCAAAGTCAGCTGCTTTCTAGGCTTTTTTAGCAAAATTGTCTATGTACTCTCTTTTGTCTTTTCTTTTGCACTTTTTGACTTCTTTATCTTTAGCAGTGTATTCAGCTTTTAAATTACTCATGTCTGTCAAATGTTAAGCATTATGGACTTTGTTTTTGAGCTTTTTTCTCTTTTTTATTTTGATCCATGTTTCTTCAGAGAACCAGTCCTTTGTCCTAGAATTTCCTTAGCAGCAGAATAAAAGTTTTCTTTAATTGAAGTCTATGTGATCTTAGTCTCGTCATTTAGGTCCTTAAGGACTTGAAATCTATTTCTGAGTTTGAAGAAAAAAGTATAAGTGGCAATCTTTGGTTGTAGTTTGTCTTTGTCCTGTCCATCTACATTCTGCAATCCCAAGTATTTTAAAATTGTATCTTGTCATTTCTTTAACTACATGGGCTGTTTTAGTTGACTCATACATTGATTTAACATTTCAGGTTCCTATCTTACAGCTTTGCTTAAAACTTATTGGTCCTGTCATCAAGTTGATAGCTTCCTTTCGAATTTCACCATCATCTTTCATATTCTCAGTAAACTAAGCATCAGTTCCAACGGTTCTTGTTTCATGCACACCTCTGGCTGAGTAAAAGCTATTAGTGTTTGAGGTTCTGTGGGTGTTTTCTTGAACCTAATGATTTTATAGACAGGATAGTTAGTCCTACGCAAACCTTTCATATTACTGGAAGGATAGGTGACTGGTAAAGGAAGAAACAAATATCCCCCAGTACTTCAAATGCCTTCTGCCTAGAAGAATCCATCTATGTAGTTTTAAAAAATACAGAAATTCTGCTCTTCCAAGGAATGCTTAAAATTTTTTTTACGTCATTTCTAAATTTATTTTTCAGTGCTGTGCTTTCAGGTCTATTTTAGTTGTCTTTGTCTAGATTTACTTGTAAAATTTAAATTTTTTTTTTTCAAACATTTTTTATGAAATTTTACTTTTTTTTTGAAAATTTTATTAAAGCATATGTTTAGCTGCTTTTTTATATTTTATTTTAGATTCTTATTTATTAAACTTAGTATTATTATACAATTTAATGTTTGTTATATTGTTTTACTAAAATATCTTATAAATTCGTTTTTTGCAGTTTTTTAATTATGTGTTTAGTAAATTTTTAACTTTTTACAGTTTTAAAACATTAGGTTCCATAAAAAAAACAATTTTTATCATTTTTAAACAATATGTTTGTTGAAAGCAACTCAGTTTTTTAAAACCTAATTTTAATATCATTTTTGAACCATCTTTACTGCTAATTTTTTTTATTTAATTTGTTGAAAAATTGTAAATATATCTATCTATAGGTATTTAATTTTTTTTAACAAAATCTGACTTGTAAAATAAAAGTAAAATTGTTAGCATTAAACTTCAATTTGTGAGCAAATTTGACTTAATAAACATAAATTAGAGTTAATATTATACAAATATATTATTAAATATAATTGAATAAATATTTTGTGTTTTTTAAAAATTACGACTTTTTTCATTTAAATATATATTTTTTCTTTTTAATTATTAAGTTAAGGTCAAGCGGGGCATAGATAGGTAAGTAACTTAACCGGTATTTTTTTACCTTTCTTCATAAAATGACCTTTATCCTCGTGTTCTTTTCAAATGACAGAAAAAAACATTCAAGGAAATTTGTTCCTTAAAAAATTGCATACAAAATAGTAAAAAAAAGGTTACTAATTATGATTTTTTATGTTAAACTGACCGTTTGGCCGTTTTTTATTGATTTTTTTAGGTTTAAAGGCGTAACAGGATTAGCTTCCTTGTTAGGTAAAGGTCGGTAATTATGACAATTTTCTAAAAAATTCTAGGATAACGTTCTTTAAGAACATAATGGTATTTTCCGTAAGCTTTCTAATGGTCCTAATTTCATTTTAAAAATATTAATATAATCCCTATTTTTTTCTTCAAAAAAACGAAAAAAAATATTGATTTAGTTTTACTCTAATAAAAGTAATGTTTTAAAGAAAAACCCTGATTTCTTTACAAAATACACCAGTAAACGTCAAAATGCAACAAACCTTCAATTTTTTTTTTAATTAACACTAAAAAGAATCTTTTTGATAATCAATGTTAAGTTTAAAAGTAGTTTTAAAATTAATTTTTTAGAGATCTCAAAGAGCCAACTACACAGTTAAAACACACTTTTTTGTAGAAAATATATATTTTGTGTTATTTAAGTTTTTAAAATTCTATAAATAATAACCATATTTGCAAAAAAAACAACAAGCTTCATTCTAATTAAAAGTAGTGTAAGTTTTACAACATTTTTCTATAATAAATGCATTTTACAGATACAATTTAGCATAATAAGTCGTAAAAAGTCTATTTTGTTAGTTTTAAAAAATTTTAGATTTTAAAAAAAATTTAAGCTAATTACTTCTGCCTGCAATTTTCTATAACAGAAACTTTCATGTTGGCAACACTGTGTCTAAGAAGATTGATATATTCCCCAACTGCAGTTTTATTTAAGTTTTTATTTTGAGATCTGACACAATTTAAATGTTGTTTACACCTTTTTTTAAACTGTTTTCCCGTTTCTCCTACATAATGTGTGTATTTGCATTCTCTTTTATCACATGTTATAGCAAAAACGAGATTTTTTTGTAGAGCAGCTGACTGATGTAGAAAAGGGTATCCTAAAATTTTTTTCTAATCTGTAGACAACTTAGGCTTCACAAACATGAGGACAGGAAGAACATTTAGATAGGTTACATTTACTAGAATCTAACAAAGAAATAAAAAGACATCAACTATGCAAATAATAAATCCTGACTCTATACTTATGCTTTTATTAATAAAACAATTTCAAAGAAGCCTGCCTTTAGCCAATTTAACAAAATTTGGAACTTCAAATTTATAAGACAGAAAACAAAGATTAAATTTTTTTTTAAAGTAAAAATCATTTTACGAATCAAAACTTTTTTTCTTAACAAAAAAAAGAAGATAAATTTCTAGTTTTCATAAATAAATGTCTTAAACAATTTTTAAAGATATTTTGGCCTAGAAAACAAAGTTCTGCAGTGGAAAAAAATGTCTAAAAAAAGTTGTCACTTAAAATAAAATTATAAAACAAACGTTCTAATGCATGCAAAAAACGTCCTATTGTGACAAATCCTCTAAAAAAAATGTCTTACTGCGATAAAATCTTCTAAAAAATTTAAAATAGAATTAAACAAAACAAAATAAAAAAGTTTATCAGCAGCCTAAGCTCCTCTTTAGTCGAAGTAAAACGTCTAAAACTGAGTTTTAAAAAAATATAATAAAAAATTGACGCAATAAGAGACATTTAATAAATAGGCAAATTAAAACTTTGCTTGACATTTTTTTTAAATTTGTGATAAAAACATAACAAAATAATTTAAATTAACTTTTTTTTTCTTAAAAAATTAAGCATTTTGTAGATGTAGGTCTTTTGTAGGTGTAGAACTTTTGTAGAGTAAATTTTTGGTACAAATAAGTCTTATACAGCAACGTTTTAAAAAGGTACTTGTATATACTTTTAAAAAATTTTAACAAAAAGTGAATAAAACAGGTTTTATTATAGAAAAAAAATTTAGATTTTTTAAAAAAATATTTTTTGTAAGAAAAAAATCTAAATTTCCTGTCTTTATAAAATAGTTATTTTTATTTACTACAAAACCTGGTTTTAATACTAAGGAAAACCGCCAAAATGGGTCTAAATGCCCGTTGGCTATTTATGGCCATGCCAAACTGTTTTTTTTTTTTGCAAAACAAAAAAATTGAAATTTAGTTTCTTCCCTGGGATTTTTAGCTCGGATTTTAGCTAAGTCTTATACAGCAACGTTTCAAAAAGGTACTTGTATATACTTTTTAAAAATTATAACAAAAAGTGAATAAAACAGGTTTTATTATAGAAAAAAAAATTTAGATTTTTTTTAAAAAATATTTTTTGTGAGAAAAAAATCTAAATTTCCTGTCTTATATAAACGCGCAGCTAAAGCTAACTACACAGTAAGAACACACTTTTTTGTAAAAAAAAAATATTTAGTTTTTTTCAAGTCTTTTAAATTCTATAAAATAATAACCATATTTGCAAAAATTCCTAAGAAAACAACAAGCTTCATACTAGTTAAAATTAATATAAGCTTAACACAAATCAGATTGAAAATATTAAGTACTTTGAAAAAAGGAATTTTTTAAAACCAAAAAAATTCTTTTTACTTTGAAATATGGTGTAACTTATTAAGTTTATGTACAACTGAATTTTTTTTGTCAAAAAAAAGGAAAGAAGAGAAAAAAAAGGGAAAAATTTAATTTTTTAACAAAAATGTATAACAAAACTATAACAATAATTTTAAATTTTTCTTTTAGCCTTAAGTGCTTTGTTTTAAATTTATGGATAAAAAAGGATTCTCGACATTTCTGTAAATAGCTGACTTTATCTTGCAATTTAGCATCTGTAAAAAGTCTATTTTGTTAGCCTGTTGTCTGATCTGTTTTCTAAAGCAGTTTCACAAAAGATATTTCATCTTATTGATACACAATATATTTATATACAATTCAGATACATTTATGGTCATCAGAATGTCCGTGTCTTTAACCATTAGTGCTGAACCTTGTTTTTAAGCTCGGTTTCAGAAAACCACAAAAATAACCGGTTTCTAGCTTCATAATTGCATCATTCTCAGTATGAATTTCCCTTTTACTACCCTGGTTTTCATATACCTCTAAAACAGGCAGTTTTGCTTACTTCCTTTTGCCAGTATAGCTCAACAAAATTTAAAAAACCACGAAAATTTTGGTTAATTCAAAATACCCCTTCTAACTTTTTTTGTTTTTATAGTAAAGTCGCTGTTTTTTTTCGTGAAATCTAAAGTTTATTGACAAATAAATCTATTTGTGAATTCGTTTTTTTCAAATAGTTATTTTTATTTACTACAAAACCGGGTTTTAATATTAAGAAAAACCGCCTTTTTAAATGGCTATTTATGGCCATGCCGAACTGGTTTTTTTTTGCAAAACAAAAAAAATTGGAATTTAGTTTCTTCCCTGGGATTTTTAGCTCGATCAGCCTATAAAAGTGGCGCTCGGCACTAATATGTTATTTCCAGAGTCATTAAAATTTTTCATTGTTCTGAGGAAACCTGGAATATCTTCAATAAAGGCAAGAATTTGATAAATGACTTTCTTTGCATGTAAATCCACAAATTTTGATATGTTTTTAATAATTAATTCATTATTAGAAACAATAAGACTGCTTGAGGAAATAATGACAGGTTCATGTTCTTTTTGCTTTTTTAAAATCTAATAGATTCTGCCTGAACCTTTTTTACTAGGATTCATGGCATTAAATTCTGATTTAGCTATCCATTTATTGTTTAGGTAATGTTTTATACAGAAAAAAATTTGGTGTTTAATTGTATCTAGATCCTTTTTAATGATTGTTTGTAGTAAGGTAGCGGTGGCCCATTAAGTTGCTGTTGAGAAGAAGAAAGGTGTTGATTGCAGCTAAATATTTACATAATCATCATAGTCAACTACAACAATACCGCTGCCTTTTTTCGTAGACTATAAACTATGATCTGGTGTTTTTTCTGCAACTTGACTAGGTTCTGGAGGGCCTCAAACTCTGGTAGATTTATAATTTTTAGATTAAAGTGTTTTTTTGTTTTACATAGATCTCTTTTGTAAATTAGATTCTACAGTATTAAGGAAAGTTTGTAGTGGTTTATTACGATTCGAAAAATTTGTTTTCTTCTGTTTAAATATTGATAAAAAACTTACTGTCCTCAGGTTTAACATTATCATTGTAGAATTGTTTTACCTATTGCATTCGTCGACTGAAATTTAAATGGTCTGATAAAATTTTTGTCATTTCTATATTTTTAGGTTTGATAAAAAAAATTAAACCTTAGTTCAGAGCTCGTATTGCACTTAAATTAACGCTTTAGTAAATAAACATAATGTCTGGTGTTTTTTTTTCCTGTAATCTTTAAATTATTGTTGACTTATATTTACTTTGTCTATTCTTCTTTTTTTCACTTTAACATTGTTGGTTTTAATGGCTTATATTTATAGTTTTTGAGCGAAATATTATGTGTGAAAACGTATTGTTTTTAGTTTTTAATGCTTGACACAAAAATTTTCAACTTTGTTTCAATAAAAATTCTTGTAGATTCTTTCTCTTATTTTTTCTTGTTCTCTGTACAATTTTTAAAACAATTATTTATGTCATCAGATAAATTTTGTATTTAACGTATTAATTGTTTTTTAGATTCTTCATACCATAATTGTTTAAATTCATTTGAGTCAAAATTTGCTTGTTTTTTTTTGTATTTTGAAGATTTTTGGAACTAAATTACTGTTCAGACAATTTTGCAAGAACTCAAAATAAAAAAAAATTTAAAAAAAAATTTTTTTTAAACAAAAACTAGTAATTGGGGTGGGGGAACCCCATTGCAACATGAAGCGAAGCCCCCATGAATCCTTTCCCCCTAAAAAAAATCAAAATTTTTGTTTTTTTATTTTAATTTTTGTGTATGCGAACAACCTAGGTCTAATTTTTACGAAATGAAATTTTTGTGTTTACGGCAAACAACCTGGGTTTAATTTTATTACAGAGTAATTAAACAAAGAATAATTTTTTGAATATTTCTATTAAGGAGGGTTGACTTCCCAAAACTTTATAGGGCGAAGCCCCTAGAGGCTAGGGGCGAAGCCGCTAGTATAAATATATAGAAGATTAAATCTGCAATTAAAAACTTAAAAACAATAAAGCTGCTGGCTTATGATATTATATAAGAAAAAAATTCTAAAATTCTATTTGTTAAAAGTCTTAATCTTTTTATTTACAAAATCTCTGACTACAGACACTAAGTAATTTTTTTTTAAATAAGAATTTTGTAGCAAAAATTTAAGATTAAAAAAAAAAGGATCCCAAAAAATCGTAGATTAAAAAATTTTTTTTGTTTAGACTAATAATCTTTTATTTAAATTCTAATGTTTAAAGCAAAATAACCTAATTAAAAGCGAAGCTTTTCTATAATTAGGGTCGGTCCGTCCGTCCGAGATAGATAGCTTTTATTCGTTAATTTAGGCATGTTAGAATTGTCCTATCGATTTCAAACTTTGCATGATGATTCCTGTAGT